>JAGGAV010000089.1:2864-40410 GCA_017657295.1 Termitomyces sp. DKA64 | reverse complement strand
TATCCTGGAGTCAGAATCACTTCCGATCTCTGCCTCCAGGTCAGCCTTGAAGAGTCTTTTATCATTTATATACTAATCACTTCCGATCTCTGCCTCCAGTTATATTGTATCTATATTACTCGAAATATACTTCGTTCTGCGAATATGCTGCGTCACCATCGCAGAATATTTGATGAGGGGCGACACCTGGAGCAAAGGTGGAATTAACACCGATAGAGAGTAATGGAAAGACTCACCAACGGCTGCAGCCAATTTCTGAACCACGGGGTCTCTCCCCACAACTTCTTCGGCTGCAATAAGCTCCTCAGGAGAAAGTTGCGCATGCTGGGCCTCGAGCAGCTTTTCAAAGATGTTGACCTGCCATTTCGAATCGCAGTAGGTGAGGGTGCTGTTGTACGAGTTTCTGCACGGTCGCGAGGTCAATGACAGGAAGTATGTTTGAACTTTGCAGGATTTTGAAGATTTACCCAGTGGTGACATCCAAGAACTGCATTTAACGATCAGATAAGAACATTGGAATAAGATTCCGTTGCATAAGTAAACGCACATCAGATTCTGCTTGACGGATGATGGATGTCGGGGCCTCTGGTTTGGCACCGGCGCTTGTGGGGATGCCCAAGTGGGCGAGAACAACCTTCTTCGGTGGAGGAAGGAGGTACAGTGTTATGAACTTGATTGCTCTAATATTAGTCTTTTCTACGATATAATGGCGGATAGCAAGAGAAGCTGCGGTGATCTGGGGTCACAAGGTGCAGTGAGTAAGTGATCGCACGTATGCCGAGCCAAAAACACACCGTCAGGGGTCAGAGGATCTAGCGGATGCCTTTAAGCAGCGCGAGTCTTGGAGACATCGGTGGGAAACATACGGGACTCCATGGAGTTGGGCTATTGGCCATTGGGAGAAGGTGATACTTATAGAGTTTGACGTTATATGGGAACATTGAAAGTCTCAAACGAGGCCTGGGTCAAATTCCATGTGGAATTCTGGACTCTCATCGACTGGCATATCTATCATGAAGCCCTTGTGCGTGAATCCTATTTTGCTCTCCTACGTGCCGCTTTCTTCCGTGATATTATCAGGGGTGTCTGAATTTTCAAAATTTCCCCGTGTTGCTCTCGCCAAGCGCTGAAATTTGTATCGTGTCGTCGTAGGCGGGCTCTTATCCGTCTCTATCGATATATCACTTTACGCGACATTCCGGCCCTCGTCCGAAGATATCCTGGACACATAATTCGTTGTCGATGACCAAAGCAGGCGGGAAGTTATCACTCAACTTGATGTGAGACCATATACACCTGACCGCCCATCTTCCACAGACTCTGCTAATCATGCACGAATCAGAGTTGTGTCACCCAAGTGTTTCTTTTCGAGGTCTATCCCATAGATTATTTTCTCCTGGTGGTCCTTCGTATCCTTTAGCCTAATCATCTATTGAACTACTTTGGACCCCAGGTACATATAATTGTATTCTATAGCCTAATAATCTATTGAACTTTGGACCCCAGTCTGTGTATTCATTCAGCCCCCTCCTGATCCTCTCTGCTCCAGTCTGTACCCGCTGCGCAAATCCTGTTGCAACGGAATATGGGCCCCGGCCCACAGACTCAAATACAGAAGATCAGACAACCATCTTGCTCCGTTTTCGAACGAACGTAGTAGCGTCAAGACTTCCCTCCCATCACTCCTGCACCTACACGACTTCTCCTGCGCCTGCCAGTTTTAACAACTCCATTCATCATGGATCACGCGAGGTATACTTCTTGATTGCCAATGTCAAAACTTGGCAAGATCAAGTACACCGAATGGGAAAAGTCCATGTTTGGATGCTTGATGTCCGTAGGCGGAGCGCGCATTATAACTGGCGAAGAGAAACTGCCCAAGTCTGAGGACCTGAATTACAACAGCTACCTGCTCCGTAGAGATTGTGCTGCTGGCGAAATCTACCCCAAATATATCCCTAAAAATATGTAAAAATTCAACAAAAAAAATACAAAAATATATCTACATTGGCCCGCGCCGCCTCTACAGTGCCTTTATCTTTGCATCAACGGTTCATGTTATTGACAGTTATCTCATACATAATTGCAACATCTTGTATGGTTGCTATTCAGTGATCTACATACCTAATGTAGTCAAGTTTCAATGAGTAGTCATTTCCGGTATAATACCCCCATCACATATTCTTTATCTTTCCTTACTATACAATGGCATACCATACAGTATGCCCGATCTATGTGGTTTGGTTTCTGTTGGATTTGCTGTAAAGTTCAATGTTAGTATAGCACGACATCTGTTTACTGTACATGTTACAAATAAAATAGCCTGTTTGTAGTCAATAATTGGTTCGGTATGTTTTCGTAGCATATTATGGTACTTACTATTAATATAGAAGTTGTGTATTGCATACGGAACATAATAACTGTGATCATGTTGGTGTTAACCAGGAATTTGCATATATAACAATCATTCTTTGATCACTATCAGTCATAAGTAGATCTCAGACATGCCATGCTTGCAATGGCCCATACCTCCTTGTGACCTCTTCAGCATCAGACTCCATGAGGATGAAACACTCACAAAGCTCTGCACTTAGTACCATGCAGCTCATCTGGTTGCTTCACCCTCCGTCTACTACTACCGTGAATGGAAACATTATGCCAGGCTATACACTTAAAATGCTGAATGATGAGCCATCAACAATGGCAATGATTCATGCCCTACCTTGCAAGGACTATGCCCCACTCATCTTGTCTGTCCTTATGTTGAACAACCTCACTAAAGAGGCCATCCTTGAGGCCTTTCACACAGAAGAGATATAGTGCTGAGCATCTGAGGAGGAAGCTGCTGCTGCTGTCCACATCATCAAGTGCTATCTCTGTGATGGTGAGCACAAGGCACAGACTGCCCTCTCCTTCCGACAGCTTGCAATCATGTAAAAAGGGATGATAAAAACTCTAAGACAAAGAGGCAAGGAAACAGCAAAGGAGGGATAACTACTGCCAAAGCTGATGCTGCAAAAGTTGAGGAAGGGTGTGATGGACCCACTGTAAAAGCCAAAGCTGTTGTTTGTTGATCTTTTACTCCCTCTTCTGCCTCATCTAACTCCCTGTGGAATATAGATTTGGGTGCCATGAGTTCTATGACACTGCACTGCAAGTGGTTCCTACCAAATTCTTTTAAATCTTGAAGGGTTCCAATTCACCTCACCAACAATGCCATTGTCTATTCTGCAGGGAAGGGGTCAGTAAAGTTTAGCCCATCAGGGAGGGATCAAGATGGTAACACCCTTAATGATGTCCTAATCACCAATGTCTTATTTGTGCCTGATCTTGCTAACAATCTTCTGTCCATCACTACCCTCTCTGTCCATCACTACCCTCTCTGTCCATCACTACCCTCTCTGTCCATCACTACCCTCTCTGTCCATCACTACCCTCTCTGTCCATCACTACCCTCTCTGTCCATCACTACCCTCTCTGTCCATCACTACCCTCTCTGTCCATCACTACCCTCTCTGTCCATCAAGGCTTTACCAAAACATTCTGTGGATGCAAAGTTTTCTTCAGTATTGGAAATGACCTGGTCTTCACTGCAACCATTGACAGAGCTCTGACATTCTACCTTGATGGCAAGACCCATGTCTCATTGCCTTTCCATGCAGCACATGTAATATACACCAGCCCAACCTCTTCAACTAGAATTGACAAGGCCCTTCTGCATCAAAGGCTATTCCATCTGGGTGCCAATTGCATTGGCCAATTAATCAACCAAAACCTCACTGAAGACCTAATGATATGCCCTGGCTCCTCAGTTCTGAAAATCTGCAAACCATGCTTAGAAGGAAAGCAACACTGAGCTCCCTTCCCACATGTAGCAGACTGCTTCACTGAGGTTCTGGGCCACATCTTTAGTGATGTTCATGGCCCATTACAAGTTGGAGAACATCAGTCCAAATCACTGATATTGGGTGACATTTGTTGATGACTGTGGACAGAAAGACCAGTATAAGTCCTCGGAGGTCATGTCACAGTGTGTTAGATGACTGATATATTACCTGTAGACAGAAAGACCAGCATAAGTCTACAGGGCATAGGTAAGTAAAAGTGCATAAGTAATGTGTAAATAAGATATGCACCCTCAGAGGTCATGAGACAGTGTGTTAGACAACTGAGGAAATATGATGTGTGTATCTGATGTGTTATCTTCCAGAAAAATAGGGTTTTGATGTAAAGGCTAGTAAATAAAGAGATGAGTGCACCAGTGGTGGCAAATCATAACAAAATAAAATAAATGAAAGAAAATACTGAAATAGGAAATGGTGTGATTAGCACATACTGGAGTTGCTTTTCAATAATGTAACACTCAATGCATGGAGGTTTGTGACATGTACCAAAAGAGAAAAAAAGAGTGACACCCTTGAAGCATTCAAGTTATTCAATGTTCAAGTAGAGTTGGAAACTGGGAAACAAGTCAAGTGTATCCACCATGACCCTGGTGATGAGTATGTGTCAAACAAATTCCTCAAATTCTGCAAGGCTGAGGGTATATATGTTGAACTTACCAACACAGCCACATCACAGCAAAATGAAGTAGCCAAACATCTCAACAGGACAATTGAGGAAGGAATTACCTCTATGCTTATGGAGGCCAACCTCCCAGAGAGCTTCTGGACCTATGCCATAAGTACATCCTGACAATGTCCACAACCACTGCCCAACATGTTTGCTTCCATACAATAAGACACCAATATGAAGGTTTTAAGAAGAAGAAGCCCCATATTGAACACCTACATGTATTTGGTCATGGTGCCTACATGCTGGTAGCCCAAGATAAAAGGAGAGGGCCTGCATGGACATATCCTTCCTGGCATCTTCATTGGACACTCTGATGATTAGGTCTACATTCCTCACACAAAGAAAGTCTTAGTATCCTGAGATGTCATCTTTAATGAGACAGTGTTGCCTGGCCTATCACTCAGGGACATACCCCCCCACCAGTCACTGCCTTTGACAACCTAGATGAATTCCCCATAGTTGAGGAAGATGTTACAGCCCCTGCCTCATCTATTTTCCATGATGACA
The DNA here is from genome assembly GCA_017657295.1 of Termitomyces sp. DKA64. Lineage (NCBI taxonomy): Eukaryota > Fungi > Basidiomycota > Agaricomycetes > Agaricales > Lyophyllaceae > Termitomyces > Termitomyces sp. DKA64. The sequence continues at coordinate 35,328 of JAGGAV010000089.1, read as the reverse complement.
ACAACCTGTTTAAAGGCCTGCTGAGCCCCATTGAGGAGGATGAAGGGGTTGAAAAGGTGGGAGCTAAGCCTGATGTCACTCAAGCAGACAGTCATGGCCACCCCCTCCCTTCTACACCCACCATCCACCATCCCCACCAACCACAACCTCTGCCACCACCATGTGAGCCAAGCCAGCATCTCCATGTCCTAAAACATAAACCAAATGCCAAATACTACAATTCTGTGTGCCACCAGCAAAGCCATGAGGTCTCCCCCTGACCCATGGACTGCCTCCTCCCCCACCACCCTCTCCTTACCCCAATGACCCACCAGAGCAGCTCCTGTGGGGTGTCAATGTTGGTGATGTTGACACCAATGGTGAGCAGGAGGTTGATCTTGCACTGAATGTTGATTTAGATGAGGCCTACTTCTTGCTGGGCATGTCTTAACCAAGCATGGTGTAAACCTTGGTGGCTTTAGAGTGGTCTATGCTAATGCTGTGTATGCACACAAAGTTGGTGCACATGACACTAATCCTTGGTTGTACAGGGAGGCAATGACAAGTGAGCATGCAGCAGAGTGGTACAAGGCAATGTGTGAAGAAATGAATGCCTTATGGAGGAATGGTAAATGGCATGCAGTATACCTCCCTCCAGGACAGAAGGCAATTAAGTTGTGATGGGTATTCAAAGTTAAACACCTGCTGAATGCTGTCAGGGGACCTGTCCAAGTCAGACCCCATTCTTGTTTTCCTTGTTAGGAGCTGTCCTTGTATCCCCATCCTTCCATCTTTTGGTGATGAGTACCTTCAAACAAGGGCTATCCAATGGCATTACTTTGGAGTGGCTATTAGCCAGGAGGCTGGAGATTGAGGCTAATTAAGACTTCCACTTTTGGGATCAGACTCTGGACTTAGTGTTAGATAGTGTTTTTATTAGAAGCTCTAGAGTCAATGTTCTGAACACTGGCATCAGGAATCCTCAGACTTGTTCTCTTTGGATCTCCCTCTGCCAGGTAAGTAGTTATACCTCCAGAACTTCTCACAGACATTGCATATACTTTGGATCTCCCTCTGCTGGTTGTGTGACTAGCCACAGCCCCCAGAGGTCACCCTTCAGCAAAACAAGTCTCTCATTTTAGTCTGGAAGCCTCCTTTACCTGCTAGAGTTGGATCTTGCTCCTAGAAGTCTCTTCCCCACCATTGTGTCCCCAACCCCAGCCTGACTAGCCTCTATGACTACTCTAACACTTAAGCAGACTGCCTTTCCAAATGGCCTGCAACTTTGTCTCACCTTTTGAGATGGACTCCACCCCTCTCTCATGGACTGGATTGACAGCATGGCAGATGGATGACCAGACAATGAACATATTGGGAGTTGATGCAAGGTGGCTTGAGAACTGGCAGCTCATGGAACTGAAACAAGTACTTCATTGCACTCAGCCCTCTTCCATTTGTTCTCATCCTGGGTTCACTACCAGACCAGGATTTCTACCTTGAGCTCCACCTTTCCCTGCCCTCTCTGCTTGCCCTGCTCCATGCACACTCCTGCTCCATCACCTCTTCATTCCCAGCCTGCAGGCATTCCCATGGATGTGGATGCTTCTTGCCAATGTTCTTCCACCCCTCTGCTTTGCCAGCAATGTGGAAAGGCAGGCCATCTTGGTTGTTACTGCCCCCATGGAATGAAAGTCTGCTACCTCTCTCTAGCAGAGCATGAGCAATTATTGGTCCAACTCCTGGCTGCTAAGAATGCCTCTGAAGCTCCTTCTCTCAGCAAGGAAGGTGAAGATGCTAGTGCCCCTTTCCTAGAGTCAGAAGAGGATTTTTAGGAAAGTAATGGATGAACTGCACACCTCCATTGTCTAGTGCTAACAATTTTTCTGTCCTGTTCATAGAATCTAATATGACCCCCCTTGTACCAGATTCTGTGACTAAAACTGTAAGCACCCTCCATGACATACAACATCCCCCAGTTAAAGCCTCAGCTGGAGAAGTTCCCTCTCAAGCATGCCAGAAGATCCCTGCCTGGGAATGTCTCCTCCCTCATTATTACATTGTTTCCTCTACTCCCTCTGTCAACTCCTTCAGATTGGAGGTGGAGGTGGAGACAATAAACACCCAGCAGACTTGCAGTGTAGTTGCCCTACTTGATAGTGGGGCAACTGGCCTTTTCCTTGACACAGAATATGTGAAATGACACCACCTCACCACTAGACCACTCATACACCCTATTCCAGTATACAACCTTGACAGTACCCCCAATGAAGCTGGCTCCATTTGTTCTATGGTGGACCTGGTCCTCTGCTATCAGGCTCACTCAGAGCATGCAGTTTTTGCTGTCACCAGTTTGGGGAAACAGGATATGATGGTGGGGTTCACCTGGCTTTGAGAGCACAACCCTGATATTGACTGGGCAAAGGGAGTGGTGAAGATGAGCCATTGCCCTTGTTGTTACACTACCTGTGCAGGAGAAGCCAAAGTGGGATATAGAGCAAAGGTCTGCAAGCAAGCTGCCATATGTGCCTGTTGCATAGGGCACCTCCCTTATGCCAATTTCGACCTTCTGGATCCCCTTCCCCCTCTGGCATTTCCTCATAGAGAGGCCCTCTACAAGGATGTCAGAGGAGCTGAATGTGAACCCCAGGTGGAAGAAGGAGGTGAATGGAATCTATGCTACAACACTCTGCCCCCCTCCAACCTTGGCAGAGATTAGGGCCAGCCAGACTACTTCTCAAAGGCTGGCTGAGGCATTTTCTGCAAACTCTCAGCCCAAGCCCTTTTGTAGCACTGTCCCTCACCATCTTCAGGATCTTGAGGATGTATTCTCTAAGGCATCTTTTGACTCACTCCCAGAGCACAAGCAATGGGACCATGCCATTGAGCTGATACCTGGAGTGGAACCTTCCAGCTGTAAAGTCTATCCACTTACACCACATGAGCAGGATGAACTGGATGCATTTTTGCAGGAGAACCTCAGCTCCAGCTGAATACAGCCCTTTAAGTCCCCAATGGCTTCTCCAGTCTTCTTTATTAAGAAGAAGGATGGGTCTCTTTGTCTGGTTCAAGACTATTAATGAAATGGACCCCCTGTTACACTTACTTTACCTACCAACAGCTAGTATAGTAGCACATTCTCATGGTAGCATCACCTGACACTACCTATAAATATAAATTATATACTTATGTAAGGCAGCACCTTACTTCATACTTTGTAGACAGACTATCTATTGGTTTTGTGTTATGGAGTGTGAACTGTAAGCTGTGTGACCCTGTAACAGAAACATTACATTTTTTAACACAAATGAGTGGTTACTTGTTTGCAAAGTAGAAGCTGAACTTCTGACATGAGAAGTTCACTGCCATTTGTTGCAATCAGAATGTTGAAATTTTAACATTCACTTGCCTCAATGAGTACCATGGTGACCTTGGAGGAACAAGTGCTCAGACTTCAGTCCAAAGCAGAACTCAATGGAGTGGGTCTAAGTACTCCATATGTATCAGTGGATCTTGCCACATCAGACAACAGCATGGGTAGAGAAAGCAGTGTGATGCCAGGAGGGCTGCCTGCAGCCACTCCTGTGTGACCATCATATGATGGTTGGATGTGCATAATGAGTGAGGGTGTTAGGGCACCCTCTTCCTGATTGTACCCTAAGGTAGAATCGGGTAATGCAGCACTGTCAGTGGGCAGAGGGTACAACCCTGTGTATGCACCCACTGCAATAAGAGGGGAGGGTGTGAGTGCCCTCCATATGGTTGCAGGCAGTCATTGGAACAATTCCCAAGGGCAGTGGAGACATCTCCAATATAGACAGTGAAGCCCAACCCAATGACATCCTCTGTAGGAGGGTGTGAGTGTTTTGGCAGGACCAGGTGGAGGTTACAAAGGCCTTCACTCAGCAGCACTTGACTGCAAGAGTAGTCAAACATATAGCTATTCTGCAATTGTTGGGTGATGGAATTATTCCAACTGACCCAGTGAAGTTCATAGACCTCTACATGTTATTTCTTACACAGGAAGTCACTGAGTACCTCCAGCAAAAGAAATTATGAGGGTCCAAGGCATCCTTGGCAATGCCTTCACTGATCATAGGTGGAGATGCCATAGACCCACTGTCCCCATGCATCAAGGCTTTGACTCTATTACATGCACCACAGCAACTGGGTGAGTTGCTGCATGAGTATGCAGTGAGGCAGGCCATGTTGGTGACCATTAGAGTACCTGAAGTGGCCTCAACAGAGGCAGAGTCAGTTATAATGGTGGATCACCCAGCAGTATGCTATAGACCTGCTGAGTCTACATGGAGAGTACTGACATGGGAAGATAGAATTGCATTGCAGCAATTCCACAATGGGGACATGGAGGACTTTGGGCAGTCCCAAGTTGAAGACCAAGGAGTGATGTTCCAGAGAAACACCCCATATAATGCTTGGTCAGAAGGGTACCATTCCAATGGTCATGACCAACCAATAAAGACTGAGGAGCAAGGATCTCCTCCCCACTGGATGGTGCCCTTGGAGGTGCTGCAGAGAGTTACTCTGTGCACCAACAGCTGGCTGGACCAGAAGGTAGTAACCCTCTGAGTCAGTCTGGATATGGTATAGGACATGGAGGAGGCCCTGGAGGGAATCTACCAGGAAGTGACCAGGCAGATTTTCCACCCAGGAGGCCTCATCAAGGACTGGCAGAGCCAGAAGGAGGTAGTGGAGGACCTGGAAGAGGTCCTCCTTTCCCCAGATTGGGACTGTCCCCACCTCTGGGAGGGGGTGTACCAGATCCACCTGGGCCAGATGATGGAGAGGAGGATCTGGGGCACTGAGATGGATGGAGGACTACAGTCCTCCCTGAAAGGCAACCACAGCAGTTTTTGATGCCACCACAGCATTGAGGGTGATTCACCACTCCAGGAGTGGAAGCCCATGAGTATCACTGCCAAACAATGCATGATTGTTTGAGGGTGGTAATGGAACAGATGCTATCAGTATGTCTGGCTATACCTGACAGACTGAAGCCAAGGAGGAGTGACTTGTCCAAAACAATCACTCCATACATGGGATCAGCCAAGTTCAGTGAACTTGAAGACTGGCTGATGATATCTGCATGTTTTACACAGTAGTGCAGTATGGTGGAGATGGGCACAAACAGGAGAAAGTCCTCATTTTGATGGACTTTCTGGCAGCAGGTGCATTGAAATGGTACCTGTGACATGTCATTCATGTCAATTGTGCCCAGTCACACTGGAGATTCAAGGATGTAATCCTTGAACTGTATGACCAGTTCATGCAGCCTTCAATTATGCAGGATGCCTGCAACATGTTCTGCAATGCAGCCTATGCAGTGAAAGAGGGCATGCAAGCCTTCTACAATGCCTTGCTGGACCATGTTCAGAACATGGCTGTCTTTCCAGACAAGTTTATAATTTGTGAGCAGTTCTTGGAGGGATTACCCTCTGATATGCTCATTGCATTGATATGCAACAGCAGACTTGCTCCCAAGGTAAACACCATTGAGGAGTTTGTTTCTGAGGCTAAGGCCTATGAGAACAGCATAAAGACTGTGGTGCACTATTTAGAGCATAGCAGGAAAGCTTAGCTGGGGTGCCTCCTGTCATTGGCAGCCATTCAGTCTCCCAAGCTGGGGACTGCATTGGCTAGACAGACAGAGCAGGCAGGATTACCATCCCAGTTGCAGCCTGTTAGGCTAGTGAGGTGAACCCATGCACATATGGATGGTAGGTCCATGCTTTTGCAGGGTCAGATAGAGAAAGGCCCAGCTCACCCTGGAGGTGCAGTGCAGGCAGCAAAGAAGCACCTTGCCATGGGAAAGAATGTGGTGGCCATAGCTTTTGGGCTGCCAGGCAAAGACACAGGGCAATCTACTACTTGCTACAAGTGTAGAAGGCTTGGTCACTTTGCCCAGGAGTGCAGGGAGCCAGCTAAGCCAGCTCCTAGGGCATTTGTAAGGACAGCACATACTGTTGCCCCATCAGACCTTAGATGCTGATGATGAGCAGGATGAAGAGCCTGAGGTTGTTGGTGATGACCCTGCAGCTGAGTCCAATGGAACTCAGCCTGGGGAAGATGAGTATGTTGAATTGGAAATGTATGATAACAAGTACTACACTCATGGTTCTTGGTCATCACCCTCTGCTTTTCTTTGCTTTCAGGGGTGACCTTTGGTTACCCTGCCAGTCCTGATAATGATGAGGGTGCATCTGGAGGATGCACCACAGTGGGCAGCAGTGGATATGACTGCTGTGGAAGGGAGAGCATTTCCATCATAGCTGTAATGGACTCAGGCCCCTCCTTGTCCACCTCCATTGCATTTGGGTGGTTGTAAGCTTGTGACAACATAGTGGCAGGTTGTTGCTGACCTGCCATGCCCATTGCTTGGCTGGGTTCAGCCACTGGCAGTGGGGCCACAGAATACTGTGGCACCACATACTGTTGGAACTTGTGTGACCACACATGTTGTGCAGTCCCTGAGTGTCTGAAGTTTGCTGGGGGCACCCTAGGCCCCCCATGTCCTCTACCCAATCCACCTTGTTGCAAGGGCACACTGCATCCCCACATTGGTGACTGTTGCATTGCCATGGTGTAACTAGGTGGGGCCACCTCTTGTGGCACCATTGCAAGTCCTGTCCTCACAGGCCTTATATCCTGTGGGGGTGCTCATCTCACTGTTGGGGGCTGCATGTCCCCAGGCAACAGCCCAGTGCTAAATATTCTTATCCTATGGGTTAGCCTACCCCCAGTACTCCTCCCCTTGAGCTCTGTCCAGAGCTCAATGCATAGCTAGGTAGACCTTTGTCTCCCTTGTCTGGTTTTTTCTTTTTCTTGCCCATTGGGCAAGGAGTCTTGCTATACAGTGTTGATGCCTAGCACCAACATGGTAAAGAAAGATGAGGGCTTGTTGACTTAGCAGCCAGCCAAAACACTTGGCTGACATAATGCATGATGGCCATCATGCCAACTGCCCCTTTGAATTTTGGGCTAAGTCAACTTGACACCATCCTTCTAGCCAGCTGGGCAGGGCACCAAACACCCTGTAGTTCCAAGTACTGGTGAAGGGCCTTGAGGTTCTTGCACATCAATAGACACTTCCAGGTGGTGTCCCCTGGGCTCTATCAAACCTTGAACTCGAGGTTTGACCCTACCCAGCAATGACCTATTGGTCATTGATCCATTCCTGGTCATCTGGAGTGCCAAAGTTATATGGCTCTGGTATTGCCCTGTTTGGGAACAGCATGTCCTTGCTGGCCCTATATGGCTGCAGCAACAACACATGGAACTTAGGATGAATCTTCTGTTCCTAGAGTGCTGTAGGCAACTCCAACACATAGTTGGAGGTCTCATTAAAAGCCTTCTGTATCCAATATGGCCCAACTCACTTTGGGCAGACAGGATTGGCACCTCTATCTACCTGACCTTCAGACCACCTGGCCCCTTCTTACTTCCTCACCATCTTGGCTCTCAGGCCTAATGGGTATGTCATGCTTGGCACATGGCATATTCTTGTCAATCATTGATCCTTCTACTACTAGGCCTAATTAGTCAATAGTTTGTGGTTATCAGCCTCTGCTTAGTCAATAGGTTGTAGTCAGTGGCCTCCAGCTTAGTAGTCATAGGTACTTAGTCATCAAGTAGCCTTGTAGTATAAAGGCAGACCTGGGGATATTCTATCCCCAGTCTGGACAATAGCATTGCTTCCAGGTTTATTCACTAGCATGACTGTGAGCTCAGCCAGTGCAGCCCCTTGCCTTCTGCCTCACCCTCTGCCTTTGCCTCTCATTGGACACCTGCCTCTTGCTTGCCATGCCCTTGGCCAGCTTGTTCACCACTCACCTCTTGACAGGAGTGTCAGGTTGTGAGTGGTGGGCTTAGTTAGAACTATCCATGGCCAACATCTCCTTACTATCAGTAGGCAAACTGCTTGATCCCTTTAGGGATCACTGAGCCCAACCAAATCTCACATATCATTGACAGCATGTATCCAGTGTTCAACTTGAACAGTGCATACTTTGTTGTCTTGGATACACTTGCATTGATAGCAAACTTGGTTAGGTCTATACAATCTAACCAATCCTTCTGATCCAGGTGCACTACAGTGCACAGGATCTGACTGACATTCCTATTGGCATGTTCAGTCCAGCCATCCATCTGTGGGTGGAATAATGTTGACATTAGGAGTTGCACTCCTAATAACTTGTGCAGTTCACCCCACCATTTGGACATGAACTTAGGGTCACAGTCACTGACAATAGAACTTGGGAGACCATGTAGTCTCACAATTTCTCTCATGTAGATTCATGATAGCTGTGATGCTGTCATGGTTGTGTGCACTGGTATCAAGTGCACCATGCTTGTCATGCAGCAAATCACTACCCATAGGCAGTTTTATCCCTTGGACTTGGGAAAGGGACCTATAAATCCCATTCCAATCAAGTCCCAGGCTTTACTGGGACAGGTTAGGAGTGTAATTTTCCTGGAGGGAGCTGATTGCTCCCTTTCACCTGTTGACACAACTGGCAGGTGGTGCAGAATGCTCAAGCATCTGTGACCATGGTAGGCCACCAATACCATTGACAAATGTATTCCAATGTTTGCTGGGTGCCAAAGTGCCCAACTACATGGTGGGCTTGGTCTAGCAACTTAGTGACCATTTTCCAATCTCAGTGTATACACAGTACCTTGTGTCCCATGACATTGGTCACCCAAATGAGCTTGTCCCCCAGCCTAAATGATTTATAATCCTGCAGCCAACTCAATGCTTTAGCAAAGAGCTTGTCTTTGCCATACAAAGCCCAGACATGGCAGGTAAACTCCCCATCCAACCACTCTTTTTGTTGTGGACTATGAGCCATCTCTAGTATGGCCTTGCCCAGCATTATGTCCCCCAGACCCTCAATGCTCTGGGGCTATTGAGGGTCTCCATTGCCATCATTATCACTGGCAAGGGCCTGTGCCTCCACGTCACAAATTTTGTGATGGTCTTGCAACAAGGGATGTTTGCAGCTCAGTCCATTGCAGACAGTGCAAATTTGATCCAACTGAGCCTGCAGTTCCTGCAGGTGCAATGGGGGCTGTAAGGGGATGGTCCCCCTAGGACTGTTCAACTCTATTCCAGGCTTGGTCCAAGGATGATTCACCATTCTAGCTCATCTGATATACTGCCTGTCATGCCCTACACCCTTCTGTCCTCATTAGTCACCTTCCATGAATCACATGCTCAGACCTTACTCAGTATAGATTAATTGTTAGCCCAGCTTCCATACATACTGCCAACAGATGAAGTAGTTATGTTAGTCATCATTTCTAGTGATGTAGTATATAGGATGGTCTGCAGGATAGAATATCCTCAGACTGAACAATAGCAGTGTTTCCCAGGTCTATCCACCAAACCAACTGTAAGCTCCCTTAGTGATGTCTGACTCCCTTTGGCCTCTGCCTCAACCCTTGCTTGACTCTAGCCTGTGTTAGTGCCTGCTAGACTCTTGCTTGTCTCTCAGCACTTGGCCTTGTGGGATACTCCTATCCCACATCATTGAGCATTCCCTTATAGGGGCAGATCATCCCCTTCTGGATCAATGCACATGCCTGCATGCACAAAGTCATAAATGTGATGCACATCACAGGGGGATTTACTTTCAAAGTAATGGAATGAACAGTCTGCTGCCTTGTTGAGTTCTCCTTTCACATATGTGATGTTGAAATTAAATCTTGACATGTAATCTATCCATCATTGCTGATGTTGAGACAAGTTCTGTTGAGTCTTGAAGAACTCAAGTGCTTTGTGATCCATCATTGCATGAAACTAGTATTCTAATAGCTTATCCTCCCATTTGAGGAGAGCTTCCAGGATAGCCAACATCTCTAACTCATGCATGGCATAGTTTTGCTGTGCATTAGTAAAATTCTTGGACATGAATCCAGCTGGCTGACATTTCTGCCAGCTTGGTCCTTGTCCATACATTGCTCCAACACCTGTCTTTGAGGCATTGCAGATCAGCCATATAGGATCCTCATGTCAAAAGTCTATGGGCTAGATAACTGGGGTTTTGGCACAGATCTGCTTGATCATGTCAAAACACCACTGGTGAATAGGGTGCCAGTGGAATGGTGACCCATTTTGCATCATAGCCAATGTGGGCCCTGTATATGCCAATATATTGGGTAGGAGATTTCTAATGTAATTCACCAACCCAATGAATTGTTGGACATTAGTGTAGGTTCTAGAAGTATGCCACTCCTGGATCCAATTCAACTTGTCCATATCAGGGTGTATACCCTGTGAATTGATAACATGGCCAAGGCACTCTACATGCTCAGCATACAGCTCACACTTCTTCCACTTAAGGTAGAGCTTGTTTTTACATAGTCTTTCAAGGACTACCCTGAGGTGCTGTTCATGCTCCTCAATAGAATCTGAAAAGGCAAATATATTGTCTAAGTAGACATGCATCCATTTCCTGATGACATCCTTAAAGATGGATGTTATCAACCATTGAAATGTTGCTGGTGCATTACAATCACCAATCTGCAAGATATTACTGTGGAATGTACCAGTGATGGTCATAAATGCAGTTTTTAGTACTTCTGAAGTATGTATCCTCACTTGCTCATATGCATTAGTGAGGTCAATTTTTGACCTTACTAGTGCATGGGCAACATCTTCCCATATGACCTCCTGGTCAGGTAAGGGTGTTATGTCCTTAACTGTATTATCATTGTGCTGATGAGCATCTAATGCCATCTGCAGCAACCCATCTTTTTTGGAATGCATGATAATGGTGCAGCCTGATCAGCAATACACAGCTTTAGCTTGTACATAGCAGTTGATTTTGTCTTGCAATTGCTGCTGAAGTGACTTCAGACACCTTGGCATGAAGTACAAATATTGTTTGGTCTCATCTATGAGATTGATCTCATGTGTGACCTCATGCCATGGAGGAAGTTCCTCCTTGATACCATTGATGATGTCTTGGAACTTGTCATACCACTGCTGCCAAAGGTGCAGAATATCACCTTCTGTGAGCTTGGGAGGCTGTGTCTTCCCTCCATCCACATCATGCCAAGGACAGTGTTTGTCCTTGGCTAGCTTCAACCATTGCACTGTCCTTGCATACTTATTATGTAAGGCCATCAGACAGATCTCTGATTCATCCAGAATATTCAGCTGGGCAGGACAATATTTTGTCCTGCCTTTGGCTTCAATCCATGAGTATTCAAACTTGCTAGGCTTGGACACTTCACCCTCCATAGCCATTCTGTACATTTCCATGGCAGGGGTTGACCTCCTTACTCCTTCTTGCTGCATCAGGTCTGCCATGACCTGATTCCACTCCTGGGGCATCCACAGATCATATGCCTATTCCAGGGTTGGCTTTGGGATTGGTTGATCCCAAATCCATTGTTCTCTTGCTGGCAAAGGATCAATTTGCTCCTTCAAGCATTCTCTCTCCCCCCTCCTGAAGGGTATTCCTTTGATACTCTTCCTCAAACACCAGCAGCAATGGGTGGTCACCAGGCAGGCTGTTTGCCACCTGGACCTCATCCTCATCCACTGTCTCTTCCATGGTGAGCCACTTGGATCCACCATTGAGTCAGTGTTGCTTGTCACATCACTTTTCCACAGTATGGAAGCATTATACCTGTTCATCTGCATCCTCCAGCTCCAACCTATGAGCTGGAGTCACTACCCCAGCAATGACCACCTGGTCATTTTTGAAGTCCAAGAGGACTTCATGTGTACTCATGAATGGCATCCCTACAATCATGTCATAGCAATCAAAGCTTGCAATATCTAATAGGGTGCCACTCTTATCCCAGCCACATGGGCAAATTATGGTGTGATTCTGGAAGTTGTACTCTCCAAATCCCACAACATCCATGCCTTGTGGCCATCAACCTCCACCCAAGTGACAAGACATTCTCTGTCTTGTGCAGGCAGCACTGGCCATTCTATGGCATCCTTTGGCACCATAATCCAAACCTTCCACATATGAACCATGTTCCTTGGTTCAGGTGCCTTATGTTCCATTGTAGAACCTCAGTAAGGGTGAAAATCCCTCACTGTCACTACCTCAAGTATAGTATTTGTTCTCATACATTTCTAACTCAGCATACTCATCCTCCCCAGCCTGAGTCCCTTCAGAATCAGCACAGGCTTGTCATCATGACCTCCTGTTTCTTCCTTCTGTGCATCATTCACATCATTCAGATCTGATGGGGCAGCTGTATGCACCACCCTTACAAATGCACAGGGAGCTCCTAGCATTCCAGGCAAAGTGACTGAGCTTTCTGCACTTGTAACAGGTTGCAGACTGCCCAGTGTCTTTGCCTGGATGACCTGAGGCTATAGCCACCATGTTCTTCCCTGTGGTGAGATGCTTTCTCACTGCCTGTACTGCAGCCCCAGGATGAACTGGGCTCTGCCCCATACCACCCTGAAGAGGTATAGGCCTTACATCCACATGTGCATGGCTTTTCCTTGCTGGTCTAGCTAAATGCAGGTGAGGCTGGATTCCCACCAGCTTTACCCATTTAGCCAGTGCAATCCCAAGTGGAGACTGCACTGCTGCAATGACCATGTGTGTCCTGAATGCATCCTCCTGCTGTGGTCTAAATAGTGCACCACAGTCTTGATGCTGTTTTCATAGGCCTTAGCCTTGGACACAAATTCCTCAATGATATTCACCTTGGGAGTGAGTCTGCTGTCACATATTAATGTCACCAGCATATTGGAGGGTATCCCCTCCAAGAATTGCTCACAAATAGTGAATTCAGCAGGGAAGATGGCCATGTTCTGAGCATGGTCAAGCAAGGCATCATAGAAGCCTTGCACTCCCTCCTCAACTGCATATACCATGTCACAGAATGCATTGCAGGCATCCTGCATTGTTGAGAGCTGAACAAATCAGTTGTATAATCCAATGATTACATCCTCAAATTTCCAGTGGGACTGGGCCCTGTTGACATGAATTACATGTTGCAGATACCACTTCAGAGTGCCTGCTGCCAGAAAGTCCATCAGAATTAGAACTTTCTCCCATTCATACCTGTCTCCACCATACTGTGCTACTGCATAAAATATGCAGATGCTCATTAGCCAGTCTTCAAGTTCACTGAACTTGGCTGATCCAGAATATGGAGTGATCATTTTTGACAGATCACTCCTCCTTGGCTTCAGTCTGTCTGGTATAGCTAGCCAAACTGCAAGCAGCTGTTCCATCACTGCCCTTAGCCAATCATGCATCATTTGGTGGTGATACTCATGGGCCTCTTCCACTCCCAGAGTGGCAAAGTGTCCATGATGTTGTGGTGGCATAGAAAACTGTTGTGGCTATCTCTTGAGGAGGACTGTAGTCCTCCTCCATCTAGACCCAATCCCAAGATCATCATCCCCATTCCTGGGTGGGCCATTATCTGGCCCTTGAGGATTGGGTGGACCCCCTTCTGGGGGTGGTGATGGTCAGGGGCCAGAAAAAAGCAGTCCTCTTCCAGGTCCTCCACCACCTCCTCCTGGATCAGATGGTCCATGATGGGGCCTAGAGGGTGGCAGGGAAGCACAATTGCTTCCAGGTGGATTCCTTCCTGGGCCACTTACACTTCCTCTATCATAGCCAGACCAGCTTGGAGGAGTACTCCTTTTTTGGCTGGTCTGCTGCTGGCACACTACAGGATTGCTACCAGACTCTCCATAGCCATTGCCCATTGGGGAGCAAGTCTCTTGCTCCTCTGTCTTGATAGGTCTGGTACATTCAGGTGGAATGTACTCTTCCAGCAAGACATCATACATGGAGTTCCCTTGGAACACCACTCCCTGGTCTTTGACAGAGGACTGCCCAAAGTCCTCCTATCACCATTGCAGAATCACTGCAAAGTGATTCTATCCTCCCAAGTCAGCACCCTCCACATAGACCCAGTGGGTCTATATCACATGATGGGCTGCTCAACAGTCATAATTGACCCTGCCTCCATTGATGCCAAGTCAGGTGCTGCAATAGTGCCCAACATAGCTTGTCTCTGATGATCTACTGCAGCCTGTCTTGCTATGTAATCATATAGTGTCTCATCTGGCTGTTGTAGTGCTTGCAGTAGGCTCAATGCTTTGTTGAGGGGAGATAGTGGGGCTACATTGTACCCACCTATGAATGGTGAAGGCATTGCAGACAATGCCTTGGCTGAGGCTTGAAAGACACTGTACAGTCCTTGCTTATTGATTGATGATGACTTCTTTGAAAGGGCCTCAGTAGCCCAGGAACATTGGTCTCTGTATAATCAGGTCCTAACTCCTCTGTAAGCACTTAGAAATTGTCTGTTTGAGGGCAGGAGTCTGTAACCTGTGGCTTGAAATGGTGTGACCACTTTTTGGCTGTCATGGAACTGTCCAGTTGGTTTGGAACTTCTGCATAGGTTGACCTCTCTGATTCATAGTTGGTTGTGGTCATATTCTGCCTGGATGTGTGACCAAACTCCAATGTGCCTTCTGGAGACTGGAAGCATTGAGTATAGTGAGCTCACACAATGATGGAAATAGCCAGATGGACTCTTAACCTTATTATGTCAACTAATAGACAGATCTTGTAGTAGCCACATGCCTCTCAGTATTTGTACCACCACATGCTCTGCTTCTTTTTCTGGGTTCTCTGTCTGATTTCCCAATAGAAGGCACCCATAAATGAGATTCATTGTATATTGCCTGCAAAAGCACCACTTGGACAATTGACAATGACCACTTTATAGGTGGTGTCAAAGGAACATTGGTATCTCTATATTTAAGTCCTATTTCCACTGTAAGCACTTGATAATTGCCTATTTTCTGTAAGATTAAGTCTTTATGATGTAGCTTGGCTCACCTTGCTCATCTAAAACTTCTTTTGTGTCACAGTCTTTTCTAGGAATAGTGTCTTCAGACCATTGCAACCTGGGAGTGGATTTTACAACTTGAGGGATGATATCAGACAAAAGTGATAACATGTTGCTGATGTGACATTGGCTTGTACAACAAACAGGGTGGTGGAAGAAAATGATATACCTCATACATAAGAAGTCCCCTTTTTATAGCATGAATTAGTGTGTTTTTGCATGCTGTCAAAGAGTTTTGTTGAGGCCACCAAAAGAAAAACAATGAGATTGCCTCAGACTTGATATGTTGTGGACAAATGCCCCAAGACTAATATTCAGATATCACCTATCATGTCGACACTTCCAACCAAAACAAATACCAAACCAAATGGAAATATGGTAAGGTGGTAAGGATAACTTAACTAAGCAATACTCTATGAGTGTCTCTCGTGAATCCATAAAAGGAGTATTGAGAATCGATTTACACCGGGCTTTCAGCAATGTATGTCAATCTTGTAGAGATAGTCAAATATAATAAGAATCCATGATTTTGCAAGCTTAGAGTTTGTGGACATTGGGCGGCACATAGAAAACCATCATTGGAGCAGACCTGCCTACCGACCTTCCTTTGGGCCTCAATGGAAGGTGAATGTTGGGTGGCAATCACTGCCCGTGGGTAAAAGGCACATCTGATGAAGAGGGGGAGGGTAGAAACGTATCTGACTGCCAATGGCTCAGCTACCCTCATGCCCTGCAAAGCCATGGTAACCACTCTCCACACCTTTGCAAGGGTCCAGCTCCTTCTACTGCTCACCTCGCCTTTCTTCCTAGACCTTCCAAGTCAATTATACCATGTGAGGAAACTGAAGCGTGGCCGACCACACAAGCAGAAACAAAATCATACCAGGTCTTCGAAATGGAAAAGCCTGTCACCAGTAAACATGAAATGGATTCGAAGGCATGACCGAGAAAATGAGCCTAGAAGTTCATTGATACCATTACCGATATAAAGACTATAACTGCTCCTAAGCTAAAGTTTACTTCTAATTCATTTCTTCATCCGTATAAATGCGAGTCCTGGGCGAAGTTTTTCCTTTATAATCATGGTGCCGGTTGTGAACCTTTACAACTTCTTTCGCCCAATCTGTTTTAAGGCAAATTACGGTGCCCATGACCGAACAATACAATAATGCAAGGATTAAACCGACCCATAGACCGTGAAGGTGCCAGTGCCAGCCGAATGCCAGGTAAAGGCCGAATGGAATGCCTTTTTGCCAAGTCAGCAGAGAAACTAAATGCTGGAAATCCAGAGAACTTACCCAGGAGGTAGAAGCCGCTAGAGAATGTGTGAAAACGGTCAATTCATTTTGAAAGCAGACATAGGCGGACTGACCTGACATTCAACAGGGCGCCTGTGTACTGTAATCACGGTTACTAACTTCCGATGAAGGTCAAATATTATGGCGTAAACTTACTTGTCTTCCAATAGCTCTCAACAGTGCACCTGTGACGCAAGTGTTGGCGTCGACTATTTGGAGCAGTGCAACTAAAGGAATAACAGAGATAACATTTGCTATAACCTCTGATTTGCATCCATGGGTGTCAGCCATCATATGATGCAGGTAGCGGTGTCCTTACCAGGATCGTTGCTGAGTGCGCGTGCCATCGTTTCACGGAAAAGCATATAAGAGCAGCTGCGAAAGCATGAGAGGATTTCGGGGTACAAGGCAAGGGGAAATTATCGACCTCAATAAAATCGAGCTTATCAAGGCCAGGAAAATTGTTGCATTGGCCGCTCCGCGAGCTCTACGATGATCCATTGCGCCTAAATGATGACCAACACTGGCAAAGGGGACCAATTGAATGGAAGCAATGAGCTAGATTGTAACCCTCACCGTACACTTGCAGCATGGCTCACTGCACCACCTACTTGCCAGGTAACGCAGGCTAATGTAAGAAGGACTGATTGGGAAGCTGTAGCGACGGGTCCCATACTAAAGATAGTTATTAGAAACCGAGACGAGTCGAAAAACGGAAGTCTGTACAAGGATGAACTGAGAGTAAGAATTTCCCATGCCCACCATTCCGACGCCACTTGTCCTGAAATGAGTACAATGTCAGAATGAGCACGAATTGTGGGAAATACACCGAATACAAACTGACCAACACTAGAAAGGCCAAGTTGAGTCAATTCACCTAGATTGGTGAACATTTCCAAGGACACTGGATGCCACACCACATCAAGAACAAAAAATGCGCCATAAATGATCGTAATGACAGGAACGAGCGCCCAGGATATTGCAGCACTAATAGGGGCACCTATGAATCCTAGGTTGAAAGGTTCAGGACCCCACACTTAAAAGAGCTGAGCAACGACTGTGATTTGCAGCGACAAAGCAACCCCTACCCAAAATGTAGTTCAGGAACACGTGCAATGATGCGACGATCACCATTATTTGAGTATGGACATGATGGTGACCTTGGTTACTGCGGTTCAGATTTGCGATGCACAGTTGCTGACGACGCCTTACCTTGACTCTGAAAATATCGTCTACGGTCGAGTAAAAAGTATGCGAGAATTCGGAGAAAAGACTTCCTGACCTTGAGATCTCCCTGAAGCCTAAGCCTATTGTTTGTTGAAATCACCACCGAGATGGGTGTCAAGTGTAATTTATAGCACATACCTGGTAGTCCTATAGCAAACCAGCGTAAATATACCCCGGCCAACTGAGCAATCTCTTGGTCTTGGTTGAGATACAGCAGAATGCCTTCTACCTGTAGCCATATGGCGAGAATTGGCTTTGTGTCAAGTGAGTAAGAGCAGTGAAGCCTGTCGTGACCAGAAAAGATATCTCACAATCATTGCAATTAACAGGACAACCACTTTTGAATGAAAAAATTGAACAAATCATGAGAACGAAGTGGAAACTGCTTACTCTCACGCTGGGCCCACAACGTCAAGAGATCTGGACGCACAGAAGTATATGCCGAAGGGAGAATTGTGTCTAAGGCGCTTGCAAGACCTCGGAGCATACTCATCCCAGTCAAGTTAGCAGTCATAGATCCCAAACTAACGGCGGCAAGAGCAGGGGTGGAGAGGTGGCCTACGGAAGCTACTTGAACAAAACCAAAACTGGTCTCTAGAAGAAGCGACCTTTCAGTCAATCAGCACTCGCCTGACAGAAAGAGAGGATGGATCAAACCCAAGCATAGTCACGGCGGATTCAAAAATGATGTGCATCTCGTGCCAAAATATGATTGCAGAAGACGGTTTTATGTCACTCGAGCATTCGGTACTGCTGGAAATCAGAGGCGTAGTCTCCTCTGCTCTGTCGAAGTCGTGGTCAAGCATTGCTGGAAGTTATTGGCAGTGTGTTCCCACCACTTAAAATACAACGTCGGAGCTTTATAGCTTCAATGGAACGCCCGACGTCAATTTTACATTGGAAGCTTCTTGGGCAGTTCGACGAGTTCTGGAACAAAACGTTGCAGATATGGTACCCCGGTGGACCGATCGGGCCTCTTGCGGCCCACACAGCAAAAGCAGAAATTTGCAAACTCGTCTGACCGCCGCATTTACTCACCTGATTCAGCATTGAAATAAGCTCTACACTCGTGTTTATACCTGAGTGGCCATATATGTATGGACACATAAATTGCCGAGTCTATATATGATGACCAAACATATTTGCTGACCATGTTAGGTTAGACGCTCAAAGATTGATGACCCCTAGATGGATGATGTGAGCGTCCATGGATGTAAGGCGTCAACGCGTGGCAAATATTGACGACAGATATGCATCATACAATTCGCATGTCCAATCCGTAATCGGGAGAGCAATAGGAACTGGCCTGGAATGCTCAGTGATGCGGCATCATCTATGAAGGATGGTGTAGATGTGGAAAACAGTTTTCAAGATTCGTCTTCAAACGTCGGACATGATTCGAACTAGAGGCCACAATATGAATGATGAGTCTAAGTAGAAAAAGGGAAAAAGACGGCAAAAGACCTGAATGGAAAGCCACATAACAAATTCGATCGGTGTGGGAAGGTAGTTGGACGTTCTAAAGAGGACATGAACAATGGTAGAACTCGAGGAGTACTATAGACGAAAATGCAAGCACCGGGCCCTCGAACAGTTAAAGCATCAGTTCTACACGATACGCTCAATGATAACAGCATCGTCTTACCAAGCTCCCGCTCATTCGCCCTTCCTGCTGATGAGAAGTTGTCCTTTTCCTCCTGTAAACACGCCTGCCCCTTAATCCCATGGCTACTTAGCATTTGGTATGTCGATCTCCATCGGCATGATGGGTGAACGCAAGTCTTGTGATGATCCAGCAGGACTAGTATTGAAGGTGTCAGTGATCGCTCAAACATCCGCGGCGTTCTCGTTAACGATACGACGCCATGTATACGTCTACTGCATCAGCCAACGCCTTGCGCTTCCATGCGTCTTCATACAACTCACCAGAAATGACAACAAATCCTGTCCGAAGCGACTCCTCTATATCTTCCTTCACCCCTCTCCGGTCCCCATTCTCAACTTCCTTTCTGGTACCCCTTTCCATTGCCGTCGAACTCGGAGTAGCTCTTGTGCATAAGACATGAACGGTTGTGATGTCCATGTCTTTTGGAACGACTTCAAACTCGGGTTGAGGGTCAGATGACTAGAAGCATATATATCTTCACCTGGAGGTGGTCCGTAGCTAGGGATGACCTGAAATCTGTTTATATCCATTGAGCCAAGGAGGAAACCTAAGCATTAAGCTGCAATCATTGGCGTTAAATAGGGACTAGATGATAGACAAAATATCAGAACGTTGGGCACGTAGATATAATGTCGTCAGAGCGACCGAAGGATGGATAAACTAGCATAGAGTCAATGAGAGTCAGAAGAGAATTTGTGACAGTCATTGGCTCGATGCTAATGGGAAATCAAAAGGAAGAGATTGTTGACAAGGCCGCACGGGCTATTGGAAATACTTGCGAATGCAACGCACTGGGTGACCAAAAATAGACTAACATTACATTAAAACATCATTTTAAATCACTCTACGGTCGACCAGACTGGGCATTGGTGTTCCATGAAATTGGGGTTCAGGATGCTCTACAGTTCCACTGCCCTTGAGCCGGGCTAGAGAGGAGCTGAGGGTCGTTAAAGATCTCATCCAGCGGCATATCTTCAAGTATTCTTGAGATTTTGAAACACAAGGGAACTAGACCAAGTCTCAGAGATGAAGCAGTCCTACGCAAGGATCCCTGCGACTCAATGGGCTATACTATGTGTAATGTGCGAACAGATGGCGGACGAGCTTTGCGCACTCGAGAAAGTGGGATGTGACATCCTGAGGCGACACTCGATCGGTAGGCGGCTCCCGAAATTGAACTCTGATTTGTGGCGTCCCATCTATTTGTCCTTGCGCCCGGCTCACCTCTCACCTACCTAAGCTGATGTTTTCACGCCACCGACTGTTTGTCCGGAGTGACAACACCTGTTTCGTACTCTATAGATATCCGGGTATATCACTCACAAGACCTGGAGCGGCGCGGCTGGGGATAGTACCCTGAGAGCATGACAAGGTGGAAGCGGTGGGTCTGAACGGTGTGGTATATTGGAGTTGTGTATGCGGCGGGCACGGACTAGATGGAAGACTTGGGGAACGGTGTTCGACGAGAATCGTTCTTGCCTCTTGTGTTATGCGCAAGTCTCTATTTTGGCATTACACATGGACGGGGGACGTGAAAGATCGGGCTTTGGTCGAAGGGGGGCACTCATTGTTTTAGTGTCCAAGGCCTCCACTTCATTGACCAGCCGTTTATTTGCAGACCAATAGGCATTCTTTCGTGACGCAACGTGGCTCAGTACCTTGCTGGAGTTCCGAGGGAGACGTGTTCAAAGTATCTGTATGGGACCGATCATGTCAAGAAATCCAGCGCGGGATAATTTTGAACACAGGGTTCGCGATGCTGCATCATCTTGAGCTTCGTGAAAAAAGACGCTCGAATTTTGTGACAAGTTCAAACACCAGGTCGGACTGCGATTACGGGCTGTCAGGATATTTCAACGCTCAACGTGAAAGAACTCACATGGGTATAGCACGCTATACATTCCAAAAAAAAAATCTGCTATATCGTGTCAGTTTATGAATCTCCAGAATAACCCCAAACCAGTCGTATTTTTTTTTATCTGACTGACCGGTAAGAGGATCGCTGTTTTCATACGTGTGAAAGATAGCTGATTTATTTCAGGCCCCCGATTTCTATTTAAATTTATACGTTCAAGCACTCGCATAAAAGTCTGAACAATCTCACCAATAGCTTGGGGGTATACTCATAAAGTGATATCTATCATCGCACCGAGAACAAACTTCCTCAAATTCTTCCTAATCCCGCAAGTCGACTACGACGGGCTGAAACCCCGGCCCGCCGGCAAGAACGCGGCGTCCCGCACGCCATGTCCCCTTTCCCGCGGGCAAATTCGACGCATTGACAAACGCCGTCTCGTGCAGCCTCTGCGTTCCATCTCCATCGTGGGGTTGCGCGATATCCTCAGCGTCCCCGCGAACATCCTCATCTCCAGGGGAGCCTTGATCCGCCTCCGGTTTAAGATATAGATCTCGATCGTCCATATCATCTTCATCTTCGTCTTCGTCGTCGTCATCGATGACGCTGACCTCGGGTAATGTATTGGTACCTTCGAGGCCCCATGGATGGATGTGAGCACCTCGTGACTCGTGGATGTGCCCAAAAACATGGAGGCGAGGGCGTAAGCGGGGTAGATGGTTCCGAAGGTCTGTACATCCCGCGTAATCGAGCGACTGAGTACGATCGAGGATACGGGCGGGTGGACCGTGTGTTAACCTGTGAAATGCCATAGAAGTAAGTGAATGCGCCGTTAAATCGTGTAAAAAAACGTAGTACAGGATGTCTGTCACGGGGAACTTGGACACGAGAGCTGAACATGAGATCTCAGTGTGAGGAAAGATGGATGGAGAAGGGGGTTCGGAGGTACCTTCTCCGTCATCGCGGTTGTAGTTGAATGCCCAGTTGTGGAACCATGGGGACCACTTTAGCGATATGTGAGGGCATAAGAGCAATGATGGACAGAGGATCGTAGTGACTGACAGGAGAACCGTACACGCTCCACGATCGGCCTCCTGGTTTCGGCTGGAACGTATAACTTGTATCTTGAAGATATACTATGCCTGCTTCTCGTGCGCGTGGTCCAGTGAGGAGATCGATGATTCTTGCGCGCTCCTGAGAGACGACGACAAGAATAAGATAAAGATGAAGGTATCGAATCAGAATTAAGCTGCACACCTGTTTCCCAGCAGTTCGATGCCAGCGGTGGTGCTCCTCCTGATACCAGTCTTCATGACGCGTGAGGTCGTGATTACCCGCGATAATTCTTCACATTGACTCAGCCATCGCGCAAAGACACAGAGTCATAGAATTTGAAATCACATTTTCGTCTTGTGCGGCAGGTTGTACAGCCAATCCATAACCTCCTCAAACTCGCTGAGAAGTCCCAGATTAGTCAGATCCCCAGAATGAAGCAACACGTCACCATCGGGAACGTCAAACTTTTGAACATGAGTGTCACTGAGACAAACGAAGCGCGTCCAATCAGGCCCTGGAACGGCAAGGAGGCGCTGAAGTTCGTATTCTAGATAAACGACCGAGTCTGCTGTCCTGAGAGAAGGACTCATGATGGAATGAGGTTAGGTTCGGAATTCGGAAAGTTTGTCGCATTTCAACAATGTCTGGCTAAAAGATTAGCAAGCACATTGTGCCAACTGTAGACCTATTCCGGTACGGGGAATCGAACCCCGAGCTGCCGCGAAAGTACAAAGGTGAAAGGCGGCAATGTTAGCCGTTACACCATACCGGACTTCTTCTGTACCCTTTATTACACGTTACATGCATTCTGTTGAACGGTCCACCCCAGCGCTCCAGCGCTTCAGCGCTTCGTGTAACTTCTCTATTACAGTGATTATGCCTACTCCTCCCTCTCCTCTTGTCGTGGCCTCCATTCTTGCTGGCCTCCCGACTGCTCTCTGGGCTTACAAGGTGACTGTTTACAGTTGCTGCGTAACTTGAGGTCTGAAGGATACCTGCAGTGTGCGATGATGGTTCTGTTTCAACGGAAGATTATCTACATGGGCGAGTGTTGTTTTGTTTCTACACACAACTCGATATTGAATATTATGCAGGCTATGCACCCCTCGGCGCACGCACAGACCGCCTCACTGACATTCCCCGCTCCAATCTGGCCTGTTCCGAACTCCGCATAGCCACTTCCATCTCTGCGCTTCTTGTTCGACCTTGCTCTGACCCAAGTCTCGTGATCCTCTATCTCCAAGGAAATGCCGGCAACCCCCTGCACCGTCTTCCCGTCTTTCAAAGCCTCCTCGCCGCTTCGCCCGTCAATTCGTCCATCCTCGCACCCGCCCCACGCTCCTACTGGACTTCTCCTGGTCGTCCGACCCAGCGTGGTATCCTAGCCGACTACACTTCCGCACTCGAATACACGTTGCACCGTTTCCCCCGCGCCCGAGTTGTGATGTATGGTCATTCCCTTGGCGGAGCAGTCGCTTTGTGTCTCCTTGCACAGTCGGGTCTTTCAAAACGTCTGGGAAAAGACGCGGAGAGAGTTAGAGGAGTAGTTCTAGAGAACCCGTTTGCGTCCATACCGGGTATGGTCGAGGCATTATATCCCCAAAAGTGGTTGCCCTATCGTTATCTTACGCCGTTCGTATGGGATAGGTGGGATGCGTTGGGTGCTGTTCAGGAGTTGGGAAAGGCGGGACGCGAGACGAGTCTTTTAGCAATGCTCCGCAACCGGGTATTGGTTCTGATCAGTGAGCATGACGAAGTCGTCCCGAAAGAGATGGGCGCTGCGATCGTTCAGGCAATTATCGACAAGACTTGTTCCGATTTCAACGAGAGTCAAAAGAGTATCAGAAAAAAAGTCGAGAATGTCGGCAGGACAGGGGTGAGGGACGATATCGAAGAGTCGCTTCGGACAAGGCTTGTTGTCATTCGCGGTGCATTGCATGAGGACGCTTGGGAGCGCAAGGGCTGGGCGGAGGCGATGGGTGCATATATGCGTAGTGTTGTTGACGAGATGAATGGTACGGGTGTTTGAGCGATCATCTTGCAATCCAGCTGGAATTACGATGATCATCGTTGTCGTCATGACAAGACGCGGTCCGTGGAAGGACGAGGCGAGCAAAGGGAAAACAGGTAAGATGATACCGTTGTCATTCAGGCGTGTCGTACGGACGCTGGGTGTCAAATTGCTAGAGAACCCACTGGCAAAGCTAATCTCAAAATATGCTCTTCAACGAAATCAATTTGGACGTGCCGAGCCCACGCAGTCACACTTCCCCTTGTGTCCTTCAGTCATTGCTCTATTTTGCCTCGCACCTCAGCTGTGTCAAGCTAGACAATGCACGAAAATTCTCCCCAATCGGGTTGATCCAAACGGATACTCGCTGGCAAATTGAGGCTGCTCTACCACTTATTTGATAACGCTCCCCCTTCGGACTTTATCAACGGATGACAACAAATGATAGTAGGTTTCTCATTCTTGATTGTTAAACTGTCCTCAAGCTGCTGAATCTATTTCAGGTCACACAATATACACGATTGCTTACTTGTCTTACTCTGATTACACCGCTTTTCAATTGCCTTTCTTTTGTCAGCCTGGGCATGATCTTCTTTGATCCCACATTCTTTGAACTAATGGAATATCATTTGTTGGATGGATGGTAAATCCATGGTCGTCATGTCCAAAGTCAGGAGTACAGATTTCTTTTCCATTCCAGGAAATCCGGACGCGCGCTTTAAATGGCTTTTTCCCCTCGCTTGTTCAACCTTTGATTGGCACAGCCGACAGCTGCCACTATCTCGAAGTTGTTCCCTGGACATACATGATACGTTTCATCCAGCATTATGCTTTCTTATGATTGAATACTTAGGGGTCCATTCCAGCGTGAACAAGGGATTGCGTGCTCGCTCCGTGTTCAGGCGTTGTCACTATAGCCCACTTGCACTACAATGTCACTCTCTACGTCTCCCAGGCTTATCCGGTTCTGCCAACCATCATCTGCTACGCCGAGAGAACATCGTTGATTGGCAGCCACACGGCCTAAGGATGAACAAGTTTCGGGGCCTAAGCTTACTATGAGCCCTGTTGTCTGGTTGGATTCGGAGTCATGCTCTCATCTACACTCGAGCCCGCATTGCACGTCGAGACCCCTGCCTTCAATCCTCGAACGGAAGGCTCGGAAGGACGATTTGATACGAACAAGAATTCAGCACATCGGTGTATTTCATAGTACTTTGTTGGCTCAATCGACTGATCAAGCAGCAAGCAGCTTCGAAATATCGTGGTTCTCCATCATACATCCTTCCGCAAGTCTGTAGTGTCTTTGGAACATATAATCTGATGACCTTCGCTTGTGCCATCATCCATCTCGAAATCTGACCGGACAATCTACAGTGGAATTCACGAAACATTTTCTGACGTCCATCGTTGCCCATCATGCATGCTCCCCTGTATCCTGATGACCTTGTATATTACTCCAATCACTCCCCAATCACAATCATAATCCGTCTTGCCCATCACTGTATCCCACGATCGCAAATCCAAGCGTATTCTCCCCCACGCACCCTTCCAGCAGCAATGCGCAAAAATCAAACTCGCTCTGTCACTACCTTCTTCAAAGTGCCAGTCTGATTCGGCGTATAGTAGACTGTTCGACACGGACGATCAGACGTATCCCCCGAGACCAAGTTCACATGTATCTTATTATCATACCGACGTCAGGGAGACCTCGATGAGGCTTCTGAGTACTGCAGAGCTGATGCTTGTGCTTCTTGCATTCTTGTCTCAGTGATTTTCGCACACAGCTGCACCAATTTTTTGTTGCAATGCGTCCTGCGTCGGACTATCAATTTTTTTTTCGTTTTTCTGAAATTTTCTATGTGTTCAGCTTCGATGTACTTGTATTCACTACGCAGTTACTGGTTAGAGATCTATCCCTTTGTGCTGCTTGTGATCTATACTGATCTCGGCCACCGCGACTCTATAGTCTCCTCTTGTCGGTGATTATGTATCAATCAGACGGCTACTTTTCTATAATCTCCAGATATGGTGCATGATTGGAAATGTAGATCTTGGAGTCAAGCAACCAGCAAGTCCCCAGTGTGCCATTCAAAGTTTCAGATCATTTGCACGTCATGAGCGAAAGGCAAGGCTATGATCAGTTTTGCCTGGCGTAAATGATCACGCTGGGAACAACGGTTGTCTTGCATTCCTCATTGAGGCGATGTGTGCTAGTGCACATGTCTTTCGAAGCAGTCTAGAATTCAAAGTGTAGAGGCAATCCTCAAGGTTCATAGTATGGTCAGTCGTCTTAATTCACACTGTGCCGATTGCGGTGGCGGTCTGAGGGCTCTCATGGAGGCGGATTAACAATATTCGGATATGGTGTAACGGCTAACATTGCCGCCTCTCATTATTGAGTGGTTCGCGGCAGCTCGGGGTTCGATTCCCCGTATCCGAACTATAAGCCTAGAATCATATTTGTTTATTTTTGTTTCGAAAATTTTGTGACTTTGGTGGTTTAGCCTTGAATTCTCATCTAAATTTTGTAAAGATTCACAGTATGGAAATAAGACTGACCCAAGCTTCATGTCTTTCTACAAGATAGACATGCATCACCATATCAAACCCAGGTTGGTCGGGCTCTATAAGGTGAGAAACATGATTTGTATTTATGATGTGCTTCTCAAGAAAAATTCAAATAACAACTATTTTTTTGCTTGAGATACACAATGTTAACACCAATAATTTTATTCAAGTGTTTCTAAATTTATTCAAGAATTTCCACTTGAAGAAAACACATTAGAAATCATATAACATGTTTCTATTATGTTTTTTTCAAGAAAATCAGATGATTTCCTGAAGTGACATTGGGCATCCAACCTAGATAGAAAGCAGTGTTGTGTAGTCATCAAACTCATGGGTCATCATGAAAGAGTGACTGAGCTGCATGAAAGAGCCTGAGCATGGTTTTGTAAGATATCACCTCCATTTCCAGTGATTCCATATATTTGTTGGCAGTGATACACTTCACTTCTAGTTTGGCCTCCAACCTGGACAATAAATGAAGATATGATGTTCATCTTCAATAAGGCTTTCACAGCCAAATTGACATTGGGCCAATTCTATTTTTGCCCTAGTGTTCAGGCAAAGTGCTGTTGAGAGTTGACCAGAATGGGAGTAAAGTTGCACAACAGCTGAGTAGCATGAAAGTGATTATAGATAAGGAAAGTCAGAGGATGGACCACAATTGTATACAAGACACCTCAGGCACAAGCCCAACATGTGCTCCAGCTTGTGCATGGTTGGTCAAGCAAGTGTTTGATCAATATAACTTCTGTTGTTTAACTTGATTGACCTGTCCATCTGGGAGTGAAAGGTGAAGTTGTCCATGGAGGTTGTAAGTGGAGCATAGGGAGTGTGAGTGTCACTCAACACCTGAACCACATGTTGATCAGTGAAATTGTTCAGAATGATAGGAAACAAGCACCTGTTTGAATGCCTCTTTGTATATGTGATCTCAGTATTTCTGACTTTCAACAGATATAGAATCCAATGGTAGTAAGAAAACTTGTTCATATGTCTCAGTTTGGCTTCCATATTGGCCATCAGGTAACTGTCCTCAATCAATCTTGTTGGGAGACATTCCACTAAGCTGCACAGCTTAGTGGAATGTCTCCCAACATAAAGTAAACCTGACTGACCCAGATGGCAGTGGATCAACCCCCAGTAGTGGCAATATCCTGGCATGAAGCCTTTGAGCCCAAATTTGATTATGGGTTGGAATTATGGGTTGGAAGAAACATCATGAGCATGTGGTTACTGACCCTGGCAATTCCAGGACAGAGGGGGGTATCCACTGACTGGATGGGTCAGGTTTACTTTATGTTGGAAGACATTCCACTAAGCCACATGGCTTAGTGGAATGTCTTCCAACAAATCTGACTGAATTCAAGTAGTCAGTTGTGAATTGTTTCCATGGAGTTGTTGCTCATAGGATAACCATGCCTGTGACTAACCCCATCAAATTGCCCTGGAGGATGGATCACATTCTGTCCAGAAAGTTGGACAGCTATTGTCAATGATGGGCATGACTGACCAATTGTCCAGGATGCCAGTGGATGGTGGGACCATGAATGCATCTGAGCCCCACTGTTCAGTGTCCTGGGCCTCATCCATAGGGGGGAGTGATGCATAAATGGAAGTTTTTGCCCTTGCTTGTCTCTGGAACCTTGGGGATATGAGATCTGACTGGCCATCAAAGAGCATTTCTATCTTCACATCTGCAAAGACCTCACATAGTAACTCCCAGTTTATGTGTTGGGCATTGGACCATTTTTTCTTGGGCAATGGGGATACTAGAAATCTGCATAGGGGGTACAGGAAAAAAATGGGACAAATTGGGATATGCAGGGTATATGAGCACACCTTACAGGAGATTTTAAGATACACTTCACCACAATTGATAAATGGTCAGTGCCAAGACTTCACATCAAGTCTATGTAAATCTCCAAGTCAGCAAGCAAAGCACTGGATACAAGGACATGGTCAATAATATTACTGCCATTGCCAGTTGAGCACCAGGCTCTGCAAGTCCAATCTACAAATAGATTATAATCTAGAGTGTGCTGCCAAAGGTGCCCCCCATGTCAGAAATAGAACTAGTCAGACATTGTCTGGCATGAGCATTATCAGAGGCATGCTCAACAGGTGAGACTGTAGCATTCAGGTCACAAAGCAGGGACCAGGACAATATAGTAGGGCAAACAACATCCTTCCAATGTGGCCAGAAGTTCTGAGGTAATGCATCTAGGTTTGGGTTACTAGGAGCATAAACCACAAAGACACAATGAATGAAGGTGTAACAGAGTATCCTTGGACCTCTACATCCCCAAAAGACATTGAAGATACTGTCCTTTGGGTATATGGAAAATGACCAGGTAACTAGGCATCACATTATAGTATTTACTTATGTTTAGCAACATCTAGCACTGCTTATTTCAGTGTAGTATCAGATAAATGTAAGGCATCATCTTGCTAGTATATCTGTCTCTAGCAGGTCTCCTAGATATGGGCCCAGATACAGGGCCTGGGCAGGAGGGGGCACTAGAGAGTGCCAGTCAGGGGCTGGATCCTGGCTTACTGATGTAAGGTCAGCATGATTGGTAGGCCTTGCTGCTCTGTAGCATAGGCTGCAAGGAGCCAGTATTGGGGTGTGGCATAGTATGCCATTGAGTATCTGATGAGCAGGGGGAGTCTGAATATTATGTCAGGTCTGAAAACTTGGAGGTTCACCTCCAAGAGCAAGACCTTGCCAGTTGGTTAGTTTGATGACTACATGGAGCATATGGTTGCTCTGGGAATGATCTGGAGGTTATGTAAGGTTGTTGAGATGTTTTGTTGAAGTTTGTTGAAGGCAGAGGCTGCTGAAGTCCATAGAAATATTTTGTGGACTGAGGAAACCATGTCAGAAAGAGAAGAGAAACAGATAGAATTGAGAAGAAGAAAAAGAAGATAGTTAAGTCAAAAGTGATAAGGGAATGTTGGCAATATTTAGACTGGCTACTGACTATGGTGGGGCTGTGGCTATATACTCAAGGTTCAAGGGAGGTCAGCAAGGCAGGACTTTATGGGCAAGGTACTAAAGACACTAGAAGCAATCTTGAGGCAGGCTCTGTGAGTGTTTGTGGTGGGGAGGCCTGGTCCAAGGGCAGGCCCCAGGTCTGGGGCAGCCAGTAATCCATTGATGTGTAGGTGTGGGTGGGTTGCAAGGAGCAGGCAGGGCACAGAGTTGGGTGGGATGGGTTCTAGGATGGCAGGTAATGTTCTTAGTTGGAAAAAAATTAATGGGTCCTGACATCATCCCAACTTGCAAAACTTCCTGCTTTTCCATTCCTTCAAAATACCTGCAGCACATATATTGAAGTGCACCCTAGCTTTATATAAGAAAGAACCCATCCAATCTTTAAAGCATCAGGGGAAAACACTTCAGTGCTCAGCTGAATATGGGTGATACAGGACTGAAGAAACCCCTCTCCAGTCTTGCAGTCTCTGTCATAAGCATCAAGGAGAGCAGGGCAGGGTATTTTGGAGTGTGCCATTATTATAGCATTGAAACAGGCTAGTGGCAACTGGTGGGGGGCATAGGGACTGTCTGTGGAGTAGGAGAAGGGAGGAGAAGTTATCCAAGAAGAGTCTGAAGGGAAAGATCAATAGCTCTGTGGAATGGTGTAAACTGGCAGCAAGTTCATTGGTGTGAAGGGTGAGAGAAGCTTGGGTAGCCTGCAGCTGAATCTCTAGAGCTGATAAATGGTGCCAGGCATTGTTTTGAGGGCTCAAAGCATTTGAGAGAGTGACTGGTGGCATTGAAGTAGTCATAGAAGCTATTTCACTTTGGGAAATTGTCTGAGTTTCTTGAGAAAAACATAATAGAAACATGTTATATGATTTCTAATATGTTTTTCTCAAGTAGAAATTATTAAATAGATTTAAAAACACTTGAATAAAATTATTTGTGTTTATATTGTGTATCTCAAGCAAATAAAATAGTTTTCATTTGAATTTTTTTTTGAGAAACACATTAGAAATACAAATCATGTTTCTCACCTTTAATCCAAGAAAAACATTTCATGTATCTTCAGATGTTTTTACATTTGTATATACTTTCTTGGGCATACATTGATGCAAAATCTGGGTTTGACAGGAACTCAAAGTTCTACAAACTTGGTCAATCAAGTTGCACACAGTTTTAGCAATTATTTGGGGCTAGTGTACCACTAAGCCTCACTTATAATATGCAGATTTAATACTTTTATTGATTTAAATTCAAAAGGTTGAGACAGTCTCAAAACTAATGGATGGGTTCAAAAGTTATAGCAAAACAAATTCCCAAAGGCAATAAAGCTCATAGGCCTAAGTGATCCACTCCCTGGGGATGATTAAGCCATGGCAAGTATTTGCTTGCTTATCATTACAAAATCCCTTCCTTTTTATACCTTTCTAGTCATGCACAGGCCATGCTGCTCTCTTGCATGATATTTGTGGTTGACTGGTACAAATGTGGGCAGCAGGGAACAGAGGCATCAAGGAGTGAATGTCAGTGGATATAAAGATCTTGGCCTGATCAGACTGATCTGGCCAAGCACTGCCACTGATGTGATCATCCTTCTTGAC
Organism: Termitomyces sp. DKA64; assembly: GCA_017657295.1. Taxonomy (NCBI): domain Eukaryota; kingdom Fungi; phylum Basidiomycota; class Agaricomycetes; order Agaricales; family Lyophyllaceae; genus Termitomyces; species Termitomyces sp. DKA64. The sequence continues at coordinate 4,210 of JAGGAV010000089.1, read as the reverse complement.
AGTCTTTCAGGTGCTGACATTTTCTCTGTTTTGTTTTGCCATGTATACTGGCCAGCAGGATCTTTGGTGACTTGAGTTGGTAAGTGCTCTTCTGTCTACCATTTTTGACAATTCTGCTTACAGGTTTTGGCTTTTTTAATTGTTCAGGGCTTATTTCTTATGTCCTGCTGGTCTCCATATTGAGACTGGCATATCAACATGCATCCCTTTTTTGATGTTGCTTCTCTAAGATATATATGAGCCTTAGAACACAACTTGATAATGTCATCCTTGCTCCTTATATTTAATTAAGATTTACACATGAATGATGGGGTATGCACACATTTAGCTCTGACTCTTCTCATCAGCAGGAATCCTTTTAGCTGATTGTGGCAACTGATTTCACCTTGTGGTCAGCTATGTCAAATAAAATCTTCAACAGTTGATTACTTATAGTCAGGGATCAGAAACTTGCAGCACATATGCACAATACCCCAATTACACCAAGCTTATTCCCCTGCTTTATCTCCAAGCACCAATGCAGCAGGAACATTGATAATTCAAGGGTTTGACATCAACTAAATACAAGGTACAGCTGACAGAGCCTTGCAAAAAGAATTCTGTAAATAAGTATTTACAACAGGGTTTTGGGAAGTTTTGAGTTCCAATAAGAATTAGCTGAGTGCAAATTCTTGGTGTGATTGTTGCAATTCTGCTTGTCAGGGGACTTCCATTTCTGACCTCCATGCCCAACCTGTGCTGACTCTCCTCAACCCACTCCCCTTTTCCAAGGCTCATTCAACACTTCCAGGGTGCTCTCCAGATCCCTGGAGATCTCTGGGGGTCATTCTCCTTTTGGGGAAACCCCCAGAACTTGCCATACTTCCTTGTCAAGCACTTTCCTGAGGTTAGGGTAGCTCTGCTTGTCTATACAGCTGTTCCCATGCCTCCACTGCCTGTTGATGTGCTGCACTGAGCAGCAGGAATCCTTAGACTTGTTCTCTTTGGATTCTCCTCTGCTAGGTGATTAGTTACTGTTGTATTGTTGATTACTGTTTCTAATATACTTTGATTCCCCTCTGCTAGCTGCATAATTTAGCTGCCACTCCTGGAGGTTGCCCTTACACTGATGCTTTAAGACATTGTCATGCTGTGTCTCACTGACTAGGTTATTCATGTTGTGAACTGTTGTCTTGAGATGGCCAACCACATAACATGTACATTGCTTGCTACAAGTCTTCCTCTTCTATACCCTGATATTCCCTCACCCCTCACATGACTGTCTTTGCAAGCTATCCTTCAAATTGTAATACAAATATCATTCAAAGCAATAACAGAGTTTGAAGCCTACACAATCCAGAAGTGTG
>JAGGAV010000088.1:0-40542 GCA_017657295.1 Termitomyces sp. DKA64 | reverse complement strand
AGATACTTTCTAATATACTTTGGATTCTCCTTCTGCCAGCTGTGTGACTGAGCCGCAGCCCCCAGAGGTTGCCCTTACAGGTAGAGGGACCACTGGGCCTGCCAGCAATTAAGCTTTTTGGCCATCTGGAAGTACTCAAGGTTTTTGTGATCTGTCCACACTTCAAACTTATGCTGCACACCCTCCAAAAAATGCCACCACTCCTCAAAAGACTGGATGATGGCCAACATCTCCTTGTCATGGATTTTGTAGTTGCACTCCACCATGTTCAGGCTCTTGGAGTAGAAGGCCACTGGATGCCATTTCCCATCCTCCCAGGATTGTTGTGACAGAGCAGCTCTGGTGGCAACATTGAATCTGTTGGCTTCCACCTGGAAGGGAGAGTTGTCATCTGAGAAGAGGAAGATGGGTCTGGAGGTGACAGCATGCTTGAGATCATTGAAAGCCATCTGCTCTGGGGGAGGCCAGCTCCAGGCAGCATCCTTTGTGGTGAGGTTGAACAATGGTTGGGCATGATGTGAGAAATCCTGGATGAACCTCTGGAAGAAGTTAGTGAAGCCTGGAAAGGCCTGCACTTCCTTCTTGTTTTTTTGGGCTCCAGCCACTCTGCAACACTTGCCACCTTCACCAGGTTCATCTCCATGACTCCATGCAAGATGATCAACCTGGAGATACTCAATTGATGTCTGCTCAAAGTCACACTTCTCTGGTTTGAGGTAGAGTTGGTGAAGGTGGAGGCATTCCAAGACAATGTGTATGACCTGGCAGTGCTCCTCTAGCATATTGGTGTAGATGAGGATGTTGTCAAGGTATATGCACACTATGCCTTTGGTGATGAGGTCCCAGAAGATGTTGTTCATCATTGTCTGGAAGGTGGTGGGGCTGTTGGTGAGTCCAAAGAACATGACAAGGGGTTCAAACAATCCCTGGTTGGTCTGGAAGGTGGCCTTCCATTCATCTCCCTCCTGGATGTGTACATTGTTGTAGCCCCACTGGACATCCAATTTAGTGAAGTACCATGCCCCTCAGAGATTATTGATGAGCTTGGAGATGAGGGGGAGGGAGTAGTGGTTCTTCATAGTCATGGCATTAAGAACCCAGTAGTCCTAGACCAGTTGGAGAGAGCCATCCTTCTTTTTGATGAAGAAGACCAGAGAAGCCATTGGGGATTTGGAGGGGCAGATATGACTGGAGTCTAGGTTCTTCTGCAGGGAGGCATTGAGTTTGTCCTGCTCCTTTGGTGCTAGTGGGTAGACCTTACAGCTGGCTGGCTAAGGGGAGATGGCCAGTGCAGCAAGCCTGAATGGCCACACACTCTCAAACCTCAGCCTGGCACTGTTCCTTGACCTTGGTGGTGCAGGTGGCCCACCTCTGGGGGCATTGGCTTATGGTTACCTTCCCCCAGGCCCAATCTACCTCAGGGTTGTGCTCCTGGAGCCAGGTGAAACCAAGGATCATGTCCTGCTTGCCTAGGCTGGTGATGGCAAAGACCATGTGCTCAGCATGGTTCTGGTAGCAGAGGACAAGATCTACCATGGAGTTGATGGCACCTGCTTTGTTGGGTGTTCCATTGATATTAGACACTGGAATGGGGTTGGAAAGCAGCTGCATGGTCAGGTGGTGGCATTCCACAAACTCCAAATTCAGGAACAGCCCCATTGCTCCACTATCCAGGAGGGCAGTGACTCCATGGGTTTGCTGAGTGTCCATGGTCTCAATCTCCATGTCAAGGTGCAAGGAGTTTGCAGAGGGGTTTGTGGCTATTACATACCACCAGGGCAGCTGGTGTTCCCAGGTAGGGCAGCATGGGCAGAGACTAAGCAGTGCTGGGGAGCTTGGCTTGGGGTCCAGAGTGGGTGTTTGTACATCTGGAGGGGGGTACTAAAGTTCTTCTGTCTTAGGGTCATCAATATTGAGAGAGGCAATTTCATTTTCTATCAACAGACAAGTGAACCTGTTAGTATTTGGTGACAGAGGCATACACCTCATCTGGTGCTTGACTCAAAATCCTCCTCCAGGCCCAAGAGGGGGGTGCAAGTGCCACTCTCCTCTGGGGTCAGCTCCAGTGTCAGCTTATCTGGTGAGGGATCTCTGGTGGCATCCTTCACAGCCAACAGTTGCAGGAAAAGCTCCTCCAGCTTGGCCATGAAGAGATAACATACCTTGAGACCCAATGGGCAGTGTTGTGTGAAGTGCCCCAGTTTCCTGCATCTCCAGCACAGTAACAGTGTGGGGCAATGCTGTTGGGCAGCATTGACATCCATGGGGATGCCCAGCAGCAAGAGTCATGGTGCAGGGATGACTGGAGCAGGGGCAGGTGCTGGAAGTACAGGAGTGGGGTACTGGAGAGCAGTGGCAGGAGTGGGGTGGAGAGTCAGATGCATGTGGTGTAGCTCCCACCAAATCTCCATGAGCTGCCACTAATCCCAGGCCACCTTATACCAAGTAGCAATCTGCTTGTCATCTGGATGGCCCTTGGTGAGGTTGTCAATGTGTTCCAGTAATGCAGGGTGCAGGCCATCTCAGAACATGAGGCACAGTCTGTTGGGGTAGGCTACTTGCTCAACTAATGCCTGGAAGGAATCAATATACTAGTCCAGCATGCTTTTCCCTTGCCCATACTGCTCCCAGTCACATAGTGCTAAAGTGGCAGTTTTGGCAGGGTCAATTGGGAAGAACTCTGCCTGAAAGTCCTTTTGAAAGGTGGCCCAATCTGTGAAGCTTCCAACACCTCCAGGGTGTTGAAACACTTGCAGTGTGTAGGTGGAGGCACTCCAGCCTTCATGTATGGCAATACCCAAGCTATTTTCAGTGCATCAGAGTCAGAGGCATCTCTGCTGAGGTGAATGTAGGTGAGGCAGGACTGGAGGAAACACTCTCTGCCAGAACAATTGCCATTGTATGCATCTGGGAGCATGGGACAGGGGATCTGTGCTCAGGGGTTTACTGGGGCTGCTGGGGGGACTACTAGGGCTGCTGAGGGTGGTTCCACAGCTGGGAGTGGCATGGAGGTAGGAGTCAGGCACTCTAGTAGTGCCTGAAGGGACTGGGAAATGAGCTCAGTGGTTTGGTGTAGGGTGGAGAGTTCAGTCATGTGATGGGTGAGGGAAGACTGAGTCAATTGCACCTGGCTCTCTAGATGTAGCAAGTGAGTCCAGGCCTTGTCCTGCAGGGCTGGGGTCTCTGAGGGAGTGTCTGGGTTGGCAAGCTGAGGCATAGAATTCCACAGGTACTTAAGCTTGGTGGGGAAGCAACAGATAGGGGGCTTGGGGCCTCCATGCAGGCTTTGAGGGACTTCCAGACCAGGATTTGGAGACTTGTTCTGCTGTAAGGGTGACCTCTGGGAGCAACAGCTAAGTCATGCAGCTAGCAGAGGGGAATCCAAAGTATATTAGAACTGGTAATTGACAATACAAATAGTAACTAATCACCTAGCAGAGGGGAATCCAAAGAGAACAAGTCTAAGGATTCCCGCTGCTCAATGCAGTACATCAGCAGGCAGCAGAGGCATGGGAACTGTATAGATGATCAGAGTTAACCAAAATGCCAAGGGATCATGGCAAGTTCTGGGAGTCTTTGGAGATCTCCAGGGATCTATAGAATGCCCCAGAGTTGTCAAACAAGCCTTGGGGGAGTGGAATTTGTTGAGGAGAGTTGACGTCAGTCAGGGGTGGAGGTTGGAAAAGGAAGTCCCCTGACAGAGTTGGCCCAATGTTGATTTGGTTGCAATTCAAATACAATTGCAATGTACTTGGCCACATAGATGACAAGAAATCACAACTCCTTATCAAAACCAGAATTTGCAGGACTAGCCTTGGATTTGACTCCATCTGCTAGGTTCCCAGCTGATGTTGAGGAGTTTGAGTTTGATGCATGGATCATGCTCAAAGAAGAGCTATAACTAGCACAGACTGGAGCAAACACACTAAGCACAGCCCCACCACAAATCAGTCTTATCTTGCAAGATTCTGGGGCCATAGTTCATGTTTCCCCTGATGTCACTAACTTCATAACCATCAATCCAATCAACAAAAAGCCTATTTGCAGAGTAGGAGGTTCCTTGATTGCAGCTACAGGCATTGATACAACACACCTTTATTTGGTAGGAGGTACCTACCTGAGACTCAAGAATGTACTTCATATACCACAGTCAACAGTATACCTATTATCTGTCACCAAATTAGCACAACAAATCAGGATTGCCACCACATTTGACAACATTGGAGCTACCCTGACTAAGAAAAGTAACAGCAAACTCACTGCTACTGGCACCCTCCTTCCAAACAATATCTCTATGCACTTGACCTTCTCAGTGACCATGCTTTTGCAGTCCATGTCTCATCCAACCTCAAATTGTGGCATCTCAGACTTAGACACATGAATTGCCAATTCATCATGCAGATGGTGCATGCTGACATGATTGAAGGTATGCTCTCATCTTTTCCCTCCAAACCTCCAAAGTGTGACCATTGTATCCTTGGCAAGCAGACTAGGACACTGGTACCAAAAGAGAGGGAGGAGGAAGAAGGGTATAGAGCAACAAGGAAGCTGGAAAAAGTCTGGGTGGATCTCACAGGATAGGCAGCTATTACATCTCATACTGGAAATATCTATATCATAAATATTATCAATGATTACACTAATGAACTGTGGTTGATCCCACTGAAAACAAAAGACAGTGAATTTGAAGAACTTAAAGCATAGATCCTTGCTCAAGAGAACAAAACTGGACTGTGATTGAAGATACTGCAAACTGGCCATGACAGTGAATTCAATTGGGTGGAACACAAGAAGTGGTATAAGAAGAAGGGGATTATATTGGAAGTTGGGGCTCCCTACACATTGGCACACATATGCCAAGTGGAACATATGTACTAAACACTTATGGAAAAGGCTCAGGCAATGAGTTTGGCAGCCAAGTGCCCACCACACCTATGGGACAAATTCTATTTAACAGCCACTCACTTCCATGCAAAAACCAAGACTTTGGCAATATGCAATGTCACCCCAGATGAGTTGTGGTATGAAAAGAAGCCAAACCACTCATATATTTGAGAGATAGGTTGTTGAGTCTTTGTACTAAAACAAGCATAATCCCAAAATATTCAAACAATCCATTAAATGTGTACTAATCAGACATGACCCCAACTCCAAAGCCTATTGATGCCATGACTGAGCTGCAAAAAAGTGTATAGCTCCTACCATGTGTGTTTTATTGAGAGCCATAATGACACCCTGACTTTGACACTGGACAAACAGTTTCCAGACCCAGATGAATCTGAATCAGATTTCTCCAACATGAAATTCATTGCAGAAAAGGCCACAGATGCTCCTATCAAGCAGGCACAGGATGACAATAAGGAACTTCCAATGATTCCAGGCCAAATCTCTGACATACCACCTACAATACAACTGGATGAGCCACTGGCATTAGATGATTCTGGCAAAATGCAAGTCTGTTGATCTACAAGGATGACAGTACCAACAGAAAAAGCATGCCAAGGGGAACAAGGAGAAACTTGCACAGAAAGGGCTGTCAGGGAGTTGAAGGAAGCAGCTAAGCATATCAGAGGAGAGAGAGCTAAGCAAAGGAAAGTGTCCAAGGAGGAAAGGCAAGTTCAGGAAAATGATGTCACTAAGGAACAGGAGCCCAATTTCAGTCAAATTCTGTCAGCACTTAAAGCAATCAAGGACTTACCTGACATGGACCCTGAGGCCAATCTTGAAGCTTCAAGAACATGGGAGGAGGCAAGGAATTCACCAGATGGGCCAAGGTGGGAGGAACCATACTGGAAGGAGCTCAACTCCTTGAATGAGATGGGAGTGTGGACACTGGTACCATGCAAGGATATTCCACATGATCACCATATTCTCAAGGGCAGACTGGTATTCACTATCAAGCACAATGAGAATGGAAAAATCACCAGGTTCAAGATGCATTATGTTGTTCAAGGTTTTAACCAAGTGTATGGTAAGGACTACATGCAAACCACCTCACCTACAGTGCACATAGAATCCTGGAGGATCTACACCTCGCAGCATCACTAGGTTGGGATGCAAACCAAATCAATGTCAAAACTGCCTTCCTGAATGGAGTCTTACCTGGGGAAGAGAGAGTATTCATGGAGCTACCAAATCAGGTATGTCAGCTGATAAAAGGATTATATGGTATGAAACAGGTGGGTAGGATATGGAACAAGACACTCAATAGGCACATGAAGAAGTGGGAATTCACACAGCTGGCATGCAAAGCATGCATCTATTACCAGAAGATTGACATGAGTATAGTAATTGCAGGGATACATGTTGATGACTTTCTGGCCATTGCCAGCACCAAGGCAGCTAAAAAGAAGTTCAAGCAAAAAATGGCAAGTGTTTGGACAATTGCAGATTTGGGTACACCCAAACATATTTCAGGCATTGCAATCAGCTGGAATCAGAATGATCATTATGTTCACCTATCACAAACAGTGCTGATCAATAGACTCACTCAACAGTTCAGTCAATTGAGTGCCACACCAATTACAACATCCCAGGACAAAACTTCAATGTGTAGATGTCTCAGAATTATCACATGGAGAACAGGAGAAGATTGCTCAATTACCCTACAGGAGACTGGTAGAAGAACTACTGTTGCTTGCTGTGTTCATATTCCCAGACATTTAATACACAGTACAACAACTGTCTCAATATCTGGACTGCTACTGTCAGGTTCCACTGACAACAGGGGCTCAGATCCACTGGGCAAATCCTTACTAGGTGGACACAACATCTACACATATAACCCATGCTCTGGTGGACTTCAGACACAAGGAATGGATAAGACAGGGTCTGGGGAATGATCCAAGTAAGTCTGGGGAACTCTGAGAAGGTGCAGGAAGTAACATGAGCAGAAAGCAAGTGTTGGGGTGTAAGGTTCAGAGTTCCAGGGGCAACTATCAAGAAGGCAGGGATGTCTGGGTCACATGAGTAAAGGGAGCAGGACTGGGGGTCAAATGGAGGCCAAGTACAAAGTGATCAGACCTTGTGGATAACTTGGAATGGGATTCAAGCAAGTAGGTGGGGTTGTAGGGAAAGGTACTGAAACATGGGATAGAAATGGAGGCTGGAGATGAAAGGAAATAGATTTGAGACAAAACAGACACATGAGACAAAAGGGGAAAGAGACAAGACAAGACAAGAAAGATAATAGGAACAAGACAAGACAAGACAAGATGATATGGGCACAAGACAAGAACAAAAACAAAACAAAATTGAGACAATAAAGAAATAGAGAGACTGGAACAACAAGACAAAAACAGGGCACAAACATAAGCATATCAAGACTACCATAACTGATATTACTATATGACCTAAACACTCTTAGGGAACCTCCTCTGGTGCCATGGGTCTATAGTTCAGGGCTTGTCAGTGCCACACAGATCCAATAGGTGTAGGCTGTGATTGTTTGGGTATGGAGAACATCCTGAGACTAGTGGGCAGGTTGCAGTGATGCCTGATGCATATCCATGATGCATGCTGGGAGAGCTGGGAAAAGTGTCAGAGTTACTCAAATGCTTGGAAGAGGTCAAGGAAGTAATAGGGCCTACTGAGGGAAGCACTGGGGTTCACCAGAGAAGCATCAGGGTTTGCCTGGGCAGGCACTGGGGTTTGGGGAGAGTTGTAAGGGCTTGTGAGTTGGGATGTACTCCAGGGCTGTTGGGGAGTGCAATCCAGGAGGTTGGGGTGAGGCCTGGGGGTCCAGGGATGGGTCATGACAGCTACACCCAGACACACTGGAATGCAGCTATTCAAACACTTTGATACTTGAAGGATACATGTGTCAGGGGACTTCCATTTCAGACCTCTGTGCCTGACCTAAGCCAACTCTCCTCAACTCACTCCCAAATCCCCAAGGCTCATTTGATGGCTCTGGGGCATTTGCCAGATTCCCAGAGATCTCTGGAGGTCATTCTCTTTTTTGGGAAACCCCTGGAACTTGCCATGTTTCCTTGTTGAGCACTTTTGGTTAACTCTAGATGCGATGCCTATACAGTCATTCCCATGCCTCTGCTGCCTGCTGATGTGCTGCACTGAGCAGCAGAGATCCTTAGACTTGTTCTCTTCAGATTCCCCTCTGCTAGGTGACTAGTTACTATTGTATTGTTAATTACTGTTCCTAATATACTTCAGACTCCCCTCTGCTAGCTGCATGATTTAGCCACTGCTCCCAAAGGTTGCCCTTATAGCAGAACAAGTCTTCAAATCCTGGTTTGGAAGCCCCTTATAGCCTGCACAGAGTCCTGAGCCCCCTATCTGTCACTTCTCCACCAGGCTTAAGCACCTGCAGAATTCTATGTCTCAGCTTGCCAACCCAGACACTCCCTTGGAGGCCCCAGCCCCTCAAGATGAGGCCTGGACTTGCCTGCTACACCTAGAGAGCCAGGTGCAATTGACCCAATCTTCCCTCACCCATCATATGACTGAACTCTCCACTATTTGCCAAACCACTGAGCTCATTTCCCAGTCCCTTCAGGCACTACTAGAGCATCTGACCCCTACTTCTACACCACCCCCAGCCACAGAACCACCCCTGACAGCTCCAGTAGTCCTCCTGGCAGCTCTGGTAGTCCTCCTAGCAGCTCCAGAAAACTCCCAAGCATGGATACCCTGTCCCATGCTCCTGGATGCATATGATGGTGATTGCTCTGGCAGAGAGCCTTTCCTCTAGTCCTGCCTCACCTACATTCATCTCAGCAGAGGTGCCTTTGACTCCAATGCACTGAAAATAGCTTGGATACTGTTGTACATGATGACTGGACATGCCTCCACCTACATGCTGCAGGTGTCAGAAGTTTTACAGATTGGACTGCCTTTGAAAAGGATTTCTGGGCAGAGTTCTTCCCAATTGACCCTGCCAAAACCACTGCATTAGTGCTACACAACTGTGAGCAGTATGGGCAAGGAAAACAGATGCTGGACAAGTATATTGACTCCTTCTGGGCATTAGTTGAGCAAGCAGCCTACCCCAACAGTCTCCAACTGTGCCTCACATTCTGGAATGGCCTGCACCCTGCATTACTGGAATGCATCAATAACCTCACCCAGGGCTATCTGGACAACAAGCAGATTACCTCCTGGTATAAGGTGGCCTGGGATCAGTGGCAGCTCATGGAGATTTGACAGGAGCTACACTGCATGCACCTGACTTCCTGCCCCACTCCTCTCTCTGGTACCCCACTCCTGTACTCCCAGCACCTGCCCCTGCTCTGGCCATCCCTGCACCACAGCCCTTGCTGCTGGGCATCCCCATGGATGTTGATGCCACCTGACAGCACCACCCCATGCTGTTACTATGCCAGAGATGCAAAAAACCAGGGCACTTTGCACAACACTGCCCATTGGGTCTTGAGGTATGTTATCTCTCCATGGCTGAGCAGGAGCTCCTTCTGCAACTGTTGGCTGTGAAGGATGCTGCCAGAGGTCCCTCACTGGATGAGCCAACACTGGAGTTGAACCTGGAGGAGAGTGGTGCTTGCACCCCCCTCCTGAGCCTGGAGGAGGATTTTTAGTCAAGTGATGGATGAGATGTACACCTCCATTGCTGGGTACTAACAGGTTCACTTGTCTGTTGATAAAAAATGAAATTGCCTCTCTCAATACTGATGACTCTAAGATAGAAGAACCTCAGTATTCCCATCCAGATGTACAAACACCCACTCTGGACCCCAGGCCAAGCTCCCCAATGCCAGTTAGGCTCTGTCTGTGCTGCTCTGCCTGGGAATGCTGACTGCCCTGGCAGTACATAGTAGCTGTGAACCCCTCTGCAAACTCCTTGCACCTTGATGTGGAGATTGAGACCATAGACACCCAGCAAACCTGCAGAGTTACCACCCTCCTGGATAGTGGAGTTATGAGGCTGTTCTTGGATTTGGAGTTCATAAAATGCCACTGCCTGACCATGCAGCTGCTTTTCAAACCCATTCCAATGTTCAATATTGACAGAATGCCCAACAAAGCAGGTGACATCAGCTCCATGGTAGATCTCATCCTCCACTACCAGAACCATGCTGAGTGCACAGTCTTTGCTGTGACCAGCCTAGGCAAGCAGGACATGATCCTTGGTTTCACCTGGCTCTAGGAGCATGACCCTGAGATAGATTGGGCCCAGGGCAAGGTAACCATGAGCTGATGCCCCTAGAGGTGCACCACCTGTGCCACCAAGGTCAAGGAACAGTGCTAGGCTGAGGTTCAAGAGTGCATGGCCATTTGGACTTGCTGCACTGGCCATCTTCCCTTTGCAGATCTAGACCTTCTGGACCCCCCACCCCTGGCATTCCCCCATAGAGAGGCCCTCTACAAGGACAACCAGAGTAATGGAGGGACCCTTGAGGAGGATCTAGGAGGAGAGTTCCATAGCTGGCACAACCTGGAGTTCCTGGACAAGGCAGTGGAAGTTGGAGACTGAATATATACCACCACCCTATGCTCCCCACCCTCCACCACAGAGATCTGGGCCAGCCAGACCACCTCCCAGTGGCTGGCCCAGGCCTTCACAGTGAACTCTGTGCCCTGGGAATTCCAGGACATTGTGCTTTTGTATCTCCATGCATTCAAGGACATGTTCTCCAAGGCCTCTTTTGACTTGCTCCCAGAGTGCAAGCAGTGGGACTACACCATTGAATTAATGCCAGACTCCAAGCTGGCAAGCTGTAAGGTCTACCCACTAGTGCCACAGGAGCAGGACAAGCTCAATACCTTTCTGCAGGAGAACCTGGCCTCCAGTTGTATCTGCCTCTTCAAATTCCAAATCCTCAATGGCTTCTCTGGTCTTCTTCATCAAAAAGAAGGATGGCTCTCTCTGACTGGTCCAGGACTACCAGATTCTTAATGCCATGACTGTGAAGAACTGCTACCCTCTCCCCCTCATCTCTGAGCTCATTAATAACCTCCAGGGTGCATGGTACTTCACTAAATTGGATGTCTGGTGGGGCTACAACAACATACACATCCAGGAGAGAGACAAGTAGAAGGCTGCCTTCCAGACCAACTGGAGATTGTTTGAATCCCTTCTCATGTTCTTTGGACTCACCAACAGCCCTGCCACCTTCCAGACAATGATGAATGACATCTTCTGGGACCTCATTGCCAAAGGTGTAGTGTGCATATACCTTGACAACATCCTCATCTACACCAAAATGCTGGAGGAGCACAGCCAGGTCATGTGCATCATCTTGGAGTGCCTCCACATTCACCAGCTCTATCTTTGGAGAAGTGTGAGTTTGAGCAGACTCAGATCAAGTACCTCAGGCTGATCATCTTGCATGGAGCCACAGAGATGGACCCAATGAAGGTGGCAGGTGTTGTAGAGTGGCTGGAGCCTAAGAACAAGAAGGAAGTGCAGGCCTTCCTAGGCTTTGCTAACTTCTACTGGAGGTTCATCCAGGATTTCTCCCATCATGCCCAACTGCTGTTTGACCTCACCATGGAGGATGCTGCCTGGACTTGGGGCCATCTGGAGCAGATGGCTTTTGACAATCTCAAGTGTGCCATCACCTCCAGACCTGTCCTCCTCTTCCAAGATGATGACTCTCCCTTCCAGGTGGAAGCTGACAGCTCCAACTTTGCCACCAGAGCTGTTCCATCACAACAATCTCAGGAGGATGGAAAATGGCACCCAGTGGCCTTCTACTCCAAGAGCCTGAATGCAGTGGAGTGCAACTACAAAATCCATGACAAGGAGATGTTGGCCATTATCTGATCCTTCAAGGAGTGGCAGCATTTCCTGGAGGGTGCATGGCATAAGTCCAAAGTGTAGACAGATCACAAGAATCTCAAGTACTTCTAGATGGCCAAGAAGCTCAATCACCAGCAGGCCCAGTAGTCTCTCTACCTTGCCAACTTCAACTTCTCACTGCACCACAAGCCAGGCTGGAGTATGGGAAAGCTGGACACCCTGTCCCAAAGAGCAGACCATGGCACCAGGGGAGATGACAACAGTAACATTGTGCTCCTCCAACCCAAGTTGTTTGCCATCTAGGCCATGGAAGGTCTAGCCATCAAGGGAGTGGAGGTGGAGATCCTCCAGAAAATCTGGTGTGGGGACTGGGAGGGTCTGCAGGATAAACTTGTTGCTCAGGCAGCCTGGGCACTCAAGTCTGGACATACCACCAGCACCAAGTCTGTCTGTGCAGATGAGTGGGCCCTATGCAATGGATTCCTGACCTTCCAGGACTGCATCTACATGCCCAATGACCCAGAGTTATGCTGGAGGATCATAGAGGAGCACCATGACTCCTGGATTGTGGGACACCCTGGCCAATGGAAAATGCTGGAGCTAGTGTCCCAGAACTATTGGTGGCCCCAGATGTCCCAGTATATTTGGTCCTACACTAGTACATGCAATCTCTGTCTCCAGACCAAGCCCCAGTGTTGTCTCCCCTCTGGACAGCTCCACCTCCTACCCATATCCACAGGACAATGGAGCATTGCCTTGGTGAATTTCATTGTAGAGCTTCCTGATGCCCATGGTTATGATGCCATCATAACAGTAGTAGACCTCTGTGGCAAGCAGGCACACTTTGTTCCTACTCACACCACTTGCTCCACCATGGGGGCTGCTAACCTGTACCAGAAGAATGTCTGGAAGCTCCATGGCCTCTCCAATGCCTATGTATCTGACCAGGGTCCACAATTCATGGTGGACTTCACCCAGGAGCTCTACCAACTACTCAATGTGAAGCTTCACACCTCCACCACCTACCACCTGCAGTCTGATGGCCAGACCAAACATGTGAACCAGAAACTCAAGAAATATCTCCACCTCTTCTGCAATGAGTGCCAGGATGACTGGGATGAACTCCCCCCCAATGCCAAGTTCCAGTACAACAACCATGTTCATGCAGCCACTCAAGTTTCACCCTTCTTCCTGGACACCAGACATCACCCATGCATGGGCTTCAAACTCTGGGCCCAACCTTCAGAGAATGAAGCCATGAATGAGTTTGTGGATTGGATGAAGATCACACAGGAGGAAGCCTGGGCAGCTCTGGCAAAGGCAAAGGATGACATGGCACAATACATGACTGCAGAAGGACCCTGGCACCCAAATACCAGCCCAGAGATTGAGTTTACTTGGACACCTCTGATATTACATCAAAAAAGCTCTTGCACCAACTATTGGGGCCCTTCATGGTGGAATGACAATTAGGACTCCTAGCTTATTGACTCTGGCTCCCTGCTGGAATGCACCAGCTTCATCCAATATTCAATGTGGTCAAACTAACACCAGCTCCAGTGAACCCTATCCCAGGGTGATGCCCAGCACCCCTGCCACCCCCAGTGGTGGTCAATTACAACAAGGAGTACAAGATGGAGGAGATCTAGGATAGTCACCTATTCTGGTGGTGGCTATAGTACAAGGTGAAGTGGAAGGGCTACAGAATTGAGGACATCTCCTGGGAACCCTGGGAGAATGTGCACATGCCAGGACTTGTCAGGGAGTTCCATTGGAGGCACCCAGATGCACCCCAAGCCATCTGATGGATCTATTCCATCTCACCAGTGGACCAGGCAATCTGGAACTTTTTCTACCCTGGTTGGGATGCTGCATGCTAGAGGGGGGGTGATTTCAGGGGACTTCCATTTCAGACCTCTGCACCCAACCTAAGCCAACTCTCCTCAACTCACTCCCAAATCCCTGAGGCTCATTTGACAGCTCCAGGGCATTCTCCAGATCCCCAGAGATCTCCAGAGTTGTTGTCCTTCTTGGGAAACCCCCAGAACTTGCCATGATTCCTCATTGAGCACTTTCAGTTGACTCCAGATGCCTATACAGCTGTTCCCATGCCTCTGCTGCCCGCTGATGTGCCACACTGAGCAGTGGGGATCCTTAGACTTGTTCTCTTTGGATTCCCCTCTGCTAGGTAATTAGTTACTGTTGTATCATTGATTACTGTTCCTAATATACTTCAGATTCCCCTCTGCTAGCTGCATGATTTAGCTGCCACTCCCAGAGGTTGCCCTTACAACATGCCCACTAGGACTGTCCTTTGGGGGCAACTAGTCAATCAGATTACTGGGATTCACAGACTTAAACTGGGCTAAGTGCTTGGATACTAGGAGGAGTGTAGGCACACTGCCTCCTTGTGCAAAGTGGATTACATGGTGGCTCTTGAAGCTGTACAAGAGTGTATATGGCTACATATGCTAATGACTACAATAGGATACTCCCCAAAAGGGGCCACAACACTACTCTGCAACAACAATTCTGCTTTAAACTTATTTGAAGACCCAATGCTTCACCAATGTGTCAAACACATAGATATAAAGTACCATTTCCTATGAAAACATGTCACCTCAAAAGAAATTGCCATGCACTACATGAATACAAAGGATAATGTTGCCGACATCCTTGCCAAAGCACTCCCTGCCCCACAACTTCCAAAGTTAAGAACCATTCTTGGGATGTCACAGGATTCCACATGAAAAAAGAGCGATCAATGATTGGGAAAAGCTATGTTTCATAGGAAAAAGGGGAAAAAAAACTAAACTATCATCAGTAGCTACTGCATATATATATATATGCTTGTTTTGTGAATTTAAGGTTTTTCAATCTGTGGAATCAATATTTCAATCCCTCCTCCTCTACCAGGGTCCAGCACCCCACCCTGTTGTAAGCAATATGCTTACACTTGCCACACCTCCGAAAAATTCACCCTTCTTGCAGCCTCTCTTCCTCTCTCTATCAGGTTCATACCCACACCACCGCACCAAGTATTGCATTCCCCTGCCTTGACAACGCCCATCCAAAATGTGTTCAATAAAGTGTTCCTCCTGTCCGTCCTCCATCAAAATAGGACCGGGCATTTCGAGTTGGTGCGACAGGAACAAGTTGTCATTGTTTGCCACATAGGGAGATAAGAGATTAGCGTGAAAATGGTTCAGGATCATCATAGAAGCCAGAAGGTCTAGAACATATTCTGACAATTCTAAGAATGCCTCGACCACAGTAAATGGACCATCCTGGTGAGGCATGAACTTTGCAACCCTTCCATCCCTTTTCTGCATGTACTCATGGTGACTGTTTGCAATTGATAACTCCTCCACTCTATATGGGATCTCCGGACCACAATGAGTATTCGCGTGATGTGCCTGAGTGATTTTTGAGTTCATAAGGTTGTCTATTGCTTCAAGAAAATCAATTTCAATCTTTTTCGAGACCTTCAACGCTAGATCCTCAGCAGGAGTGTCGACAGGTGGAGGTGGGTACAAGGGCAAGATGACACATGGACTGAAATTGAAAAGGGGAGAAACCTGTTGACGCGTTCACTGTATTCATCATTCCAAACCTAATCCGTGGAGCAAGGCTTTAACCCATCCCATCTGCTGACGGTCTATGTGATAACGGATACATTGGACAATGGTCTTATTTGACCGTTCAGATGCACCATTTATCTGCGGGTGAAAGGATGTGGACATTTTGTGCTTTATCCCTGTGAGAGCTGGCCAACACTCACAGTGAGGAGGAGTGTTACAATCCGGCATAAGAGTCACCATGAGTGTGGGCCCTTATGTGGACCAGAAAATACAATGACAGTGGCCAGACCAAGTCAGGGTCGGTCTCATTGTTAATCAGACAAAGAGACAATGGACAGGAAGACATAGATATGGCATACAGACATTAGACATCCCTCAGTCAATTGCACACAGACTGAGGGTGAGTTTGTTACCTTACATGCTTTGGACATAATACTTACAATAGATCGAGAATTAAATTACACTGTGCTACTTATAGGTATGCACGGAATACAGTCGATCGCACACAGACACAGACTGAGGAATTAACTTACACTGTGCTACTTGTAGGATTCCACTTTCAATAACTTGTCGCAGCAAGTTTCGTGCAGGGATGACAGACTAAGTCCGAAGGAGTGGAGTGAATCTAAAATGATGAGTACAGTGACTTGGCAGCAAGGAAATCTAAGTGGGCTGGATGTCCGTGGGTTCAGAATAATTTATATTATATGTAGTATGTCAATATGTACTTGGATGTCCATGGGTTCAGAATAAGGAACCACAGAACCCAGGACAGAGAAAATAATCTACATATCATGTGAGACCTAAATGATTGGTTGAGAGGAGTGACTGTGGCACTCCCACCACTGTAACTGCAACACAACTCACACCATATCACACAAGCCAGTACTTCAACAAGGGTTGAGAACTGTACTGTATGTACAGCACTGACAGTGACTACTTGTAAATTAAACAGATTGATTAAATAAAATGTGATACAACACAACCATGACGGCAACGCGGAGCGGACTTTGAAATACAATCAATGTCAAATCACTCATTGTCATGCTGAGACATTCTGTCTTTTGTATCTTGCACCTGGCCACTCGCGATGCTTTAAAATTATAGAAAAAATTTCCTACATGTGTTAATGATTCATGCTTCTTTCAACCCCGTTGGCCATATCGTGATCCAGGGAGAGGCAAATCCCTTCATGTTTTTGGTAACCTATGCTGTACTAGTGTAAAGTTAATATATTCCTCAAAGATCAGTGGCTCCATGTCCATGATCTCTTAGTATTCCGGAATTTGAAGCACCCAAATGTTTTGAAACCCTAACACATGGTAGTACCGGGATCGGACGACGAGTGCAGCGACATCACGTGTATCGTGCCATGAGCTATGGAATCTGCCTTTTATGCGTATAACGAGAGGAGCCCAGGATAGCCGAGGCTCACCACGGCATGCTGAAATTCGATGTACAGAAATGTGGCAGCTTGGAAGGAACTCCATACGGCACGCCCAACAGAATCTGACTGACGATTTCACAGGAGAGCAGGCGATCGAAGACCACCCACACGACCGTGACAAGCAAGACGGAAGCTTGGATCAAAATCTGCTGAATGCTTGGCCTGCAAATCCATGGGCGGCGAAAGTGAGAACAGAACAGGCTGGTATGGAATGTTTGCATTCAAATTCGCAAAAAGCAATTCTAAGGTACATAGATTTGCATTGGTAATACATATTATGGAAAAGTCCTGTCTATAATGATACTGAATAATAATAATTGAGACGATGCTGTAACGTGTATCATACTAACTAATGCCATGTAAATGCCAAATGCCAGGTAAGAAAAAAAAATGCCAAAAAATGCAGACGGAGTAACCCAACTTATATCGACTCCTCTTCGCCCAGCACGACGTCGACACTGGAACCGGTTCCAATTGCAACAGCCGAAAGCAGAACCTGCCATGCGACATCGATGACCTCCCAAAGGCCATCATCGAAGATGCCGAGAACACAAACATTCTGCCATAGCCCGTGCACCAAGGTTAAGTGCTGAAGAATGACTTGAGTAGTGTACGTGCTGGCAATCCGGTATGCATAGGTCTTCACCAGCTTGCGATGCTCTTCGGAGGATAACGGCACTGCAGGAGGGCCATCAATAGGAATGGGAGGGGTGAGAATGCCAGAGGGTGGTAGCGAGGGCATTAAGCTGGATAGGAGCGCTTCGGTCTTTCTGGTGTAGAGATAGGTTGAGAGACGGGCATAGGTGGAAGGGTTAGGAAGACATAAAGTCCGAACAGGGATCTTGAAAGGCGTTCTGGGCTTAGCAAGGGTCTCTTCAAATGGTGAGAATGGGGGAAGGCGCGCGCAGTAGATTGCAAGGAAGTGGGCGTGAACAGGATAGAGGGTGACCTTGCATTTCGACAGGGGTACCGACGAAGTAGAAGCCAGTGGGGGCCCGTGAACGGCGAGCATATGAGTAGGGTTCAGGGGTGAATCACCATCAGAACACTCAAGCCTCACTTCGACTTCAGAAGGAATTCTGTCAGGCGAGACAGGTTCGGGGCGTACGCTAGCCAGAGATTTCAGAGCACTAGATAGAAAGATTAGACTGTGTACAAGAAACCCCTAGCGGAAGAAAACATACTCAGGACCAAATGGCTCGAACGCATCGCGAATGTACGCGGCAGGAACTTCACTAAAAGTAGATGAACAGGCGAGAAGCGCCTCGCGCGAAACTTCCTTAAAAGCTGGACGGGCTAGTTCCTTGGGAAGAGATATAGGCACGGTGTTGGAAGAGGAAGGGACGGGTAGGATATCGGACATCTCAATGTTAGGGGTAGGTAGAGCCGTCATATTGAACTTGAGCTGTCTTGGTGGTTGCTTGCGGGAGCGACGTGCTGCCTGCTCAGCCGCATACTTGTTAGGGTTCCCGTGCCGAGCGCGACGACGATGGCAGAGGCGAGAGGCGAGAGACTTGGGGAGAACCGACGGAGGGGCATTCTCCACATTACTGATGTTGCGTTTAGAAAAGTTAGACTGGAGGATCATTGTGGCGTCGGTGGCAAAGCGCTGAAGGAGTCGACAAAATCTGCTCGAGGGAGGGCACTTGTACATTTATACTGCAAAACCGAAAACAGAGCAATCCAATCGGCGAGAACAATTGCCATATTTGGTGAACAGTGCAGCGTAAACATGAGCAATCACTGTGTTCAAAAATTACCTGGAAAGGGAATAATCACCACCAATCCATCAATACGAACACCTGTCAGGCGATTGGCGACTTGTGGGAACGACACCGAGTTGGAATCCGTTGCTATGGTTTACGGCAATGGGTCCTTGTAGGTCCTTGTAGAATGGCAAAAATGGCACTTGCATTGCCCGTTCGACCCTAGTCTTCAAGTCCGTCGAACAAAGATATCGACGAAAAGGTGCCACAATGGCAAGGCTTTTTTAGAACAAGGTCATTTGAAATAGTAAGGATTGTAACTTGATTCCCGGACAACAAAGGTCATTGAAATCATGTGCGGTTGCTAGTAGCAATGTCAATTCGAGTTAGAGGCGCCAGAGGAGGTTGGTTCCCATCATCCTTGCAGTAGGACAACAAAAACGGCTCGAAGACTAGACACTTGTATCAGTCTTATACAGCTTCGTCGTTTCTGCATCCAAATCGTTGCCAGCCGGAATCATGGAATTACGCGAGTTTTGATTCATGACAATAACAAGGAGGCTTGTGGACATTGTCGAGCCCTTCAGAGGAGAGTACAACTGTCAACCAGACGCCCTTTGTTCAACTTATCCGGCATGCTAACTGTCTGAACAAGATCAAGTTAGGCGGATTGCTACATTGTCCCGCCGTTGTTCCAAAGCGTTATGTAGCGTGGCTGTTATGTCTGATACACGTTGAAAACGTATGTCGATCAGACGATGAACTCACCTTGACAACAAATTGCTGTGCGACCATAAGAGCAAGCCCTCAATAGCATACGTGTTGTCCTGGACTTTTATATGTGCCAGACCTTGTGTTCACATTGACCTTTGTCGCCATGATATGAAGCTTGAACCATAATATGCCGGGATCATTGTTAACGGGCTCTTCGGAGGGAGATATCATGTACTCCAATGAGCACAGGCTATGGAATAGATGTCAAGGACGTCATTTGCATGGTATGTATGATGGCATATATTCACCTTGCGAGGTGTATCTAGCCATCGCCAAGGTGCATACAAGAACCCAAACGAGACCATTGAGTATAATTACTTGCTTTCTCCTCACACAGCGCTTCGGAGAGCTCAATACCACGTCGCGATGTTCCTAAAGAAAACCGAGGGTAAACCCAGGACTGAGAAAGGGAATAAGCTACCTTTTGTCACAAGTCTATCGAATTAGCCATGTACCCCATACGCTACACCCACACCCTTCTCCGCTGTTGAGTACAAATGAAGGAAGCAGTGGTTGTGATGGAAATCCAAAGGCAGCAAAACAGCATAGATGAACGATGCCACCCATCCATTCGCACGGCCTGCTACGGAAACTCCACTGGAAATGACTCCACTATTTTAGTGAGTTCCCTTCTGCGTAGGTCCTTGGTATAACTATTCCAATGGTTTCTTGACTGGCGCGCCATGAACTTTGAAGGCAATCCCGTCGTCAGTCTCGGAGCTCATATGCAATGACCCGTCGTTGGCGGAAACTTTTTGTTTCGTTGATTGCTTGACAAAGAAACGTCCTCATTTTTTACGCATGGGGGACAAATACAAGGGCCCGAGCGGACCCAAATCGCATTGATTGATTGGATCAGGGTCATGGATTAGGCTCCGCAGAGCCGGCGGGGAAAAATCATGTTGAAATTGCTATAACTGAGAGCAATGCTCAGACGTCTAGCCAAGGTAGCAAGAATGATGATTGTACAAAAACTGAAAGAACTTGTTCGGACTCTCAAGCCTTCAACAAATAATCTGCTGTGATACCCGCAAATACGATCCCAGGATTGAGAAAGGGGATAAATTACTCTTTTGTCACAAATGTGATTGGACTAGCCATGTACCCTTCTACACTGGTTAATACGAATGGGGGAAACATTTCTCGTGATAGAAATACAAAAAAGACAGTGCCAATCATGAAGTGGCAGGCCGTACGATCAATTACTCGCAATATTCTAGCGATATCCCTCTTGTAGTAGCTATTTCAATGATTTCTTGACTTGGACTGGCGCGCTATGAACTCTCAAGGAGGGCCGGCACGCGGTTGGGGAAAACTTTGTTTGTTAACGATTGCACAGCGAAGAATGTCCTCCAACCTTTTTACCGCATGGGGACAAGGCCCCGAGCCGGACACAAAATTGCACTTGATTGATGGAATCAGCCGATCGCGATCGTGGACCGATGGGGAAAAATCATGGAAAAATACATCATCCATACATATAACTTAGAGAAATGCCCCACACGTCAAGTCAAGTAGTAATAATAGTTGTACAAAATTGAAGGAAGAAGAAGAAGAAATCTGTTTATTCCGCCGGCAAGCCGCAATACAGGGCTAAGAGGCGGGGGTAAAGTAAGGTTTGTACTCTACGCCTGCTATGTAATCTGTTGTCCGTCTTTGTGGCATTCGTGGTTTTTAGCGTTTGGTAATATATCTTTCCTCGCAGAGTTTTACGTGGCGTGTGCATTTGAACAAAATTGAAGGAGCTTGCCCGACTTTGAAGCCTTCAACAAATAATCCGCCGTGATTCCCGCCAATACGATCCATCTCAAGTCGCCGTTGGACTTTGATTGAGATGATAAAGACCTTGATCGTTCAACTTGCCGGCAAACATACGAATTGAGACTTCGGTGGAGATGGCGCTACATGCCACTGACCTATTTCTGTGCGTTCTTAATCAATCAGAATGTTTAGGGTGCATAACACAAGAGGAATGGGGAAGAGCAGACACTTTGAAAGTATCTTAAAGTTTGGGGAATCAATATGCACCTTGAGCATTAAGTTCTCTGTCAACACAGGCAGCGCTGTGTATTAGAGTGCTTGCGAAGCCGTAGAAGAAGTCGAAGGATGAATGCAGTGAATAGACGCAATTTATGGTATGACGTCATTACGAGAGCCCATGCCGATGATATTCAGTATAAAGACACTAGAAAGAATACGGAGAAAGATCATACCTCACAGGCAGAAAACAAGATCGACACCCACAGGAATCTTATCAAGTGATTGAGTTCGAAGAAGAGGTGGTACTTCGACCTAATGTCTGCAGCTTCTTCTATATCCATTGTCTTGTTAGGCACCAATGAACGGGGTGATGGAAACAAGAACCGCCCCCTCTCTGTGCAATAAACTGATAAACAGATCAAGATTACAACTAGGACGGTCTTAGAATCTGACCTCGAGTCACAAGTATCACTCCTGCAATAAACGGAACAACTTTATGGGCTGAGGATTGGAGATCTTTGGAGTAGAAGATCGACAGAATATGGTTCCAACCTAAGCAAAAAACATGGCTCGTTGACACGATCAGAAAGAGCTGGAAATGTACACCCCCCTGGGTCAACGTTCATTCCTGCGGCAGCAGATCGTAGTGGGATATAACAGCCCCATGTAAAGTCGATAATACAATCAAAGCCCAGGTAATCATAAATTGCTTCATGATACTGCTTGGAGTAGGGAGAGTGCTGAGACTGAGTCGCATCTCATCAAAGGCAGAGCGCAGTCAGTCCCAAGAGAAAGTCCAGTATCAAGTGAGGCAAATAAGTTTTCCTAGTCCTTCTCCCGAGTACATATCTAATGTCTTCCAACATCGAAGGCTCGAGCGCCAGTTGGAATATTATGTCTACCGTGGCGTATTCTTGGAATACGACTTTCGCTATAATTGGCCTAGGTAGAGTAACATCACAAAACAAAAACTGAAAACTGAATCGGGCGTTGCCGACATCGTTGCAGACCATCGTTGCATTTTAACGCGCCTTCCAACCACAATACATCCATTGGGGACACTGATTGAGGAATTATATTTCCACCAGGAGTCCGATGGATCTAAGTGCAACTCGATTCGAGGTACATACGCGTGAACCAGTCTGCGTGCTGATCGCAAATAAAGGTGAGTTGTACCTCTTGTGCCACCAGTCCAATGCTTGCATATGCTAATCAACCTTATGTGGCATGCCTATGATAGTGGACACCACTATTCTTTGTCATGTAATGGCCATGGCTTCTTTCATTGTACCAATTTGAATAAAAAAGACCATGACAACATATTCCAAAGTACTCTACGATGAACTCAAAATACGGTGAATCTTCGCCTCGCATATCTTTGACGCCTCCCAGGAGCAGCTCCGAAAAACGAGTTGCGCTTTCACACATCACGAATCACAGTGGTGACCATAGCCGGAGGAGCTCTTGCGCAGTCTCTCTGAACAATGAGAGTGTTGCATCTTGTCCTCCTAGCCCCTCGTCATCATTAACTCTGAATTTCTGTCGACCTGCCTCGACTGAGAGACTTCGTCTGGACAGACCCAAGCCTACAATCGCTCCTTCAGAAAAACAACTTCGATCCACCGTTGGAATTGAGCTAGTTCATGATCCTAGTCCAGGTCCATATGCGCGCATCTGCCGTCTCAAGTATGAAGCGTACGGAGAAGTTATTGCCGCGCGGGAGTTGGGCCTGCAGTGGATCACAGGTCGGTCCTGTGGGCGAATTGTCGCGCTCAAGATTTTTGGAAAGAAGACAATCGAGGAGGGGGAATTGGAACATGCGGTGCTGAACGAGCTTGACGCTTATCGGAAGATAGAGAAAAGCCATGCATTGGGAAAAGGGTTTATCATGTGGCCGGGATCATCGTTCGAAACTCCAGAGCACGTTATTTTCCTCATGGTTAGTAATTTAATGAAGGTTCCGAATAGGCTGACAAGGAATTGATAGGATTTTTGCCCTTGGACTCTGTCTGATATTCTAGTTAAGGATCGTGGTAAACGGCAGGACTTCAAACGACAATGGATAGCACAGATGGTGAATCAACCCGATTAGTCTTTCTTACGCACTTGAACACATCTTCATAACAGGCTAGAGGAATATCCGCCATTCACACTATTGGGCTCATTCATAGGGACATTCGACCGGAAAACATTCTCCTCGACGGGTACTACAATGTTCGCATCGGCGGTTCTGCTCACGTCTATGTTTATCCGGGTGACAAAGTCAATAGAGACGATCTACAATCAAGCGATATTGCAGGTACCTGGCCCTATATGGCTCCTGAGATCGTCAAACTCACAGCGGGACGCCGCAAAGAACCTTACTGTACAGCAGTGGATTACTGGTCTTTGGGTTGCATTGTGTATGAGTTGGAGTCGATGACACGCAAGGTCAGTTAGTGGTTAGGATGAATGTGCTACTGATTGAAATTTAAAAATCCTTTCCATTAGCACAGACCGATGTTTAAAAGATACAGAGATGTAATTCGATATGCCGCATATCAGGCTACCGAAGTGCTTTACCCACCATTCGAAGGAATATCTGAAGACGTGCAATCATTGTTATCAGGGGTTCGTCCATCTCCGTTAGCTCAATCCACCATTCATTGAATAGATGTAGCTGGTTTGTTTCAATCCAGATGAACGAATGGGAAATATAGAACTGAAGCAGCACCCGTACTTCAAGAATGATTCGGAGTATGGAAACATATGTGACTATGTCGTCAAATGGTACTAATATCTGATCCCAGTGCAAGTGAGTTCAACAAACTAGGAAAAGGTGAGTACCGTTATTTTTGCTTAAGCCATCGAGACTTTAGCAATTGTACTCTGTAGCACCTTCAAAGCAGTCAAATGATCAAAGTATTCCCTGGGTTGAAATGGACGATGAAACTGCTCGCCGACCTATCGTTTACCACCCTTTGTCTCAGATCCCCTCAAATGCGGAAGGGAAGGTAGACTTTTCCCAATCTCGATGGAATTATTCCAATGAGGTGCCTGTGAAGAAGCGTCGAAAGTCAGAACTTCTTTTGTTTTCTTGCTGATGTATCATACGTTACTTAAAAAGTTGATTGGGCTTATCTGAGGCCTTATGTGTTCCTTGCTGTCTTGCAATCTGAGGACGAAGCTGAACGATGGTTGCAGGACTTGGGACTCTGTTTAGACTCGGAGACTTCAACCGGAGAAATTCCATGAATGGTTAATGCGGCGCCACAAAGCCCTCGAAACATGGACGGGTAAAGAAGTATGCATTATCCGCATTGGAAGGAGCGTGGCCAAAAATACAACACACTCTTTGGGAGTTAACCATTCGGCTGCTGCTTTGGCTCGGCCGTAGGCTCCTTCAAGTCCTTGGTCCTCTCCGGTCTGCATCGAGCCATGTAGCAATTCTTCCTTCCGACGAATTAATACAACTCTTGCGGGTCCCCGACCAAGCTGACGAGACGCCATTCAGGAAGACCGTGTCCAGCCTAGAGATGGACGATGCTTCGGCCTCGACATTGGACCCCCGAAAAAAATTTCTTGACTTGGGGCCGGCTGGACCGACCGATGGCTCAATAAGACAGGTCGAAACTCCGTGATGTGCGCACGAAGTTTGGAGCACGCGCCGTTAACAGGGGAATATGGTCTTCCTTTCGTATGAGGTATCAGGATGGGCGTACGTAGTGAGACTCTGGATTTTTTGATCTTGATCTTTTCGATTCGGGGTCGTTGCGTTGTTACGCTGGATGTGCTGGTGTGAAGTGGGGATATTCTGAGAGAGTGGCAGATCCAGATTGTTGACATTAGGCTCGTGAGCTGAACCAATGAAGGTGCTCCCTTGCTTGACAAGAAGAAGTTAATCTTTCGTGACTGTGAACCCCGGAAGTCTAACATGTCCCGGCTGAATCGACCGCACGGCCCAGCGAAGAAAGACTAAGTCACTTGCGTTGACCGAGGCCGTAGTATGTAGGTCACCAGGTGGAATTGGGCAGGAATTGCCAAATACAGAAGGACGCGTTACAGCGAGCATGGGCGTGAAAGTTCATAACGTCGTTTAACATTTTGCGTATTCAATCAGATGCCGCCATAGCCGCAAAAAGAAATAATCGTTCATAAGCAAGGCCCACGTGAACCTCACTGGAAACAATTAGCTCTGGCCATCTTGTGGGCTGATTAAATTGTCGAGTGATCAGCTCGAAACTACGGCAATAGCATAGAATATCTAGATGGGCCGTAGATCGACGGGTGATGACAATGATCGAGTGAAAACTTAAACAGTTTTCAAGACCGCCGACGCCAGCGAGCAACAGGCTTGGGAGCACAGAAGAGGAGCTGCAGCTGCGGACAGGATGACCAAACTAACAACGGATATAGGGACACAAACGAGCTGGTTCGGAGACATTGCAGATTTTGAGTGGGCGGGATTAGCCGAGTGGCGGTGCTGTTTGGCTTGGGTTGTGTAGGCTTGGTTCTCCAGGCGACAACATCAGTTCACCTCTGACCACCATCCACGACGATGTCCAGAGCGGGGCCCACCAGCAACGACGGCTACCCCTCTTCGTCGTCGCCCCCGTCGACGGACAACCAACATGACCCCTTCAGCAATAGTAACAGTCAGCGACGGTACTACGACAATGATTCCGACAATGCTGACTATGGTCGTCGTGATACTTACGCCTCAGACAGCAGCAACCCCGGCCTCAACGACCAGAATTTTTACGACCAACATGGTACCTACGATCCTTATCGTGAGTATGCATAGCAGATGACCCTCTTTGTCGTCTCATCTCTCTTGTAGCACCTCAAGACACCGATTCAGACGTTGACGTTTATGGGCAAAAGTATACACCCTCCGCAGAGTCGATAGCGCCTGCAGGACAGCCTCGCATGGGCCAGCCGGACTCATCAACACCAACGTTCATGGACTATGGCGGTCCAGCAGGCGCCCGCGAGGCATATCCAGCATGGAGTCCAGAACGTCAAATTCCCCTTTCCAAGGAAGAAATAGAAGATATCTTTTTGGATCTCACTCAGAAGTTTGGTTTCCAGAGGGATTCAATGCGAAATATGGTGAGTGCTGCTCGTTGTCGCCTTTCGGCGTTTATTCGCCACCCGCGAGAACTTGACTTAAAATGGTTGTCAACGCATCCTGCGCATAACTCGTCCCATGTTGGCGAGTTGCCATCGCCATGAAGCTTAATGGAGCGAGGGAACGGGGCCTTTCCTGCATTCGTTCTGCCCATGAAGAGGGGGCGGGCTGGGCTGCTGCGCGCAACCCCTCTTCCATTCTTAGCAACTTGTGGAGCGGTGACATGTGTCATCATCCTGTGGCTTTATGGACTCGCTGGCATTACCATTTCGCAGACGATGCAAACTGTCTCCTACCTTGTTTATGCTTCGTGGCCGGATGTCGGCGTCCGGCGACACCGCTTCAGGTCTTCCCTTCTTCCTTTCCTGCGTCGTCACTCATCAGTAATGATCTATACTAACTAATTTGATTAAGTTCGACTTCTTGATGCAATTGCTCGATAGTCGGGCGTCACGTATGTCACCGAATCAAGCTCTTCTTACCCTTCACGCGGACTACATCGGCGGACACAACGCCAATTACCGCAAATGGTATTTTGCTGCTCAGCTCGACCTCGACGATGCTGTCGGGCATGTACAGAATCCTGGACTTACTCGTCTAAAGTCGAAGCGAGGCAAGGACAAGAGACCGAGTCACGAAAAATCCCTGAACAATGCTCTTGAGCGCTGGCGACAGGCAATGCATAACATGTCACAGTACGATCGGCTACGGCAGATTGCACTATACCTCCTGCTCTGGGGTGAAGCCGCCCAAGTGCGGTTTGTCCCCGAGTGCCTGTGCTTCATTTTTAAGTGTGCAGATGACTACTACCGTTCATCGGACTGTCAGAATAGGGTGGAACCTGTACAAGAAGGACTTTACTTAAAGAATGTCGTCAAGCCGCTCTACCGATTCATGCGAGACCAGGGATATGAGGTTGTTGACGGGAAGTTTGTGAGAAAAGAGAAAGACCACGATGAGATAATTGGCTACGACGATGTCAATCAGCTGTTTTGGTATCCCGAGGGTATAGCTCGGATTGTCCTCGTAGATAAGGTGCGTCGTTGCCAGATGTTTGTACTCTTCGAGGCTGACAAGGCATGGGCAGACGCGGCTCGTGGATCTTCCTCCGGCCTCACGATGGATGAGGTTCAATCAAGTAGACTGGGATAGAGCCTTCTTCAAGACTTATTATGAGAAACGTTCATTCGGTCATCTCCTCGTCAACTTCAACCGGATTTGGGTCATTCATATTGCCATGTACTACTTTTACACGGCCTTCAACTCGCCGACAATCTACCAGACTAACCCCCCATCACCTGCTTTGTCTTGGAGTTTTACAGCTCTTGGTGGAGCAGTCGCAACAGTAATCATGATCTGTGCCACCCTCGCAGAGTTCTCATATATACCAACAACATGGAACAACTCATCTCACCTTACACGTCGACTAGTCTTCCTCCTCATTACCCTCGCACTCACCTGTGGACCTACAATTTACGTCGCCATCGCTGAGCATGGCTCAAGCCCTGGTGGCTCACTCGCATTCATCCTTGGTATCGTCCAATTTTTCATCTCGGTTGCGGCGACGCTGCTCTTTGCTGTCATGCCCTCCGGGCGCATGTTCGGCGACCGAGTCGCGAGCAAGTCACGAAAGTACCTCGCTAGTCAGACATTCACGGCCTCATACCCCTCACTTGAGCGTACCCCGCGCCTTGGATCAATCTTCCTCTGGTTCCTCGTCTTCGGCTGCAAGTTCACGGAATCGTACTTCTTCCTTACATTGTCGTTCAAGGACCCGATACGTGTCATGGTCCACATGAAAGTACAGGCGTGCAACGACAAGTTTTTCGGCAACAATCTCTGCACGAACCAGGCCGCGTTCACACTGACGATTATGTACATTATGGATCTCGTACTTTTCTTCCTGGACACGTTCCTTTGGTATATTATTTGGAACACTGTGTACAGTATTGGAAGGTCTTTCAGTTTGGGACTCTCGATTTGGACGCCGTGGAAGGATATCTACACCCGCCTCCCCAAGCGAATATATGCCAAATTGTTGGCGACGGGGGATATGGAGGTCAAATACAAGCCAAAGGTATGTTCGCCCTTCTCATCTCATGCTGTCTGATAGGTGACATGGTATCGTAGGTCCTGGTATCGCAAATCTGGAACGCGATCATCATATCTATGTACAGGGAGCACCTGCTCTCCATCGATCATGTCCAGAAGTTGCTATATCACCAAGTCGACACTGGTGCTGGTGGTAGACGGTCTCTGCGTGCCCCTCCGTTCTTTATTGCTCAGGGTGACAAGGCCAATAAGGGGGAGTTTTTCCCTGCTGGAAGCGAAGCCGAACGCCGGATATCGTTCTTTGCGCAAAGTTTGACGACGGATATTCCTGCGCCGCTGCCTGTTGATGCTATGCCTACGTTCACAGTACTAACTCCTCATTATAGCGAGAAGGTATGCTTGCATCGTTTTGACGTCGCCATGTTCTGTGTTGACCCTTTTTAGACGTTGCTTTCTCTCCGTGAGATTATTCGTGAAGAGGATCAAAACACTCGCGTTACGCTTCTGGAGTACCTGAAGCAGTTGCACCCGATTGAATGGGAGAACTTCGTCAAGGATACCAAGATCCTTGCCGAGGAGTCGGCGATGTTCAACGGTCCAAATCCTTTCGCTGGCGATGAGAAGGGTCCATCAAAGGCTGACGACCTGCCGTTCTACTTCATTGGCTTCAAGAGCGCTGCGCCTGAGTTCACTCTTCGTACACGAATCTGGGCCTCCCTTCGTGCACAGACCCTCTACCGCACTGTCTCGGGCATGATGAACTACTCCAAGGCGATCAAGCTGCTCTATCGAGTAGAGAACCCCGAGGTTGTACAGCTCTTCGGGGGTAACACGGATAAACTTGAGCGTGAGCTTGAACGCATGGCCCGTCGCAAGTTCAAGTTCTTGGTGTCTATGCAGCGTTACTCTAAGTTTAACAAGGAGGAGCACGAGAATGCAGAGTTCTTGTTGCGTGCCTACCCTGATCTGCAAATCGCCTACCTTGAGGAAGAGCCTCCCCGCAAGGAGGGGGGTGACCCTCGCATCTTCTCGTCCCTTATCGATGGGCATAGCGAGTTCGTCCCCGAGACGGGGCGTCGCCGACCCAAGTTCCGCATTGAGCTCCCTGGCAATCCTATTCTTGGTGATGGCAAATCGGATAATCAGAACCACGCGATCATTTTCTACCGTGGAGAGTACTTGCAGCTCATCGATGCTAATCAGGATAACTATCTCGAGGAGTGTCTCAAGATTCGCAACATTCTTGGAGAATTTGAGGAGTATGCCGTATCGACACAGAGCCCGTACGCGCAGTGGGGACACAAAGATTTCAAGAAACCTCCTGTTGCTATCGTCGGTGCCCGCGAGTATATATTCTCGGAAAACATCGGCATTCTGGGTGACCTTGCGGCCGGGAAAGAACAAACTTTCGGTACTCTAGCGGCCCGTTCGATGGCGTGGATTGGAGGTAAGCTCCATTATGGACACCCTGATTTCTTGAATGGGCTCTACATGACCACGCGTGGTGGAGTCTCAAAGGCGCAGAAGGGTTTGCATCTCAACGAGGATATTTACGCTGGCATGAATGCATTTGGACGAGGTGCACGGATCAAGCATACGGAGTACTACCAGTGTGGCAAGGGTAGAGATCTAGGGTTTGGGACGATTTTGAACTTCCAGACAAAGATTGGCACAGGAATGGGTGAGCAAATGTTGAGTCGCGAGTATTATTATTTGGGAACGCAGCTGCCGATCGATCGATTCTTGACTTTCTACTACGGTCATCCCGGATTCCACATAAACAACATGCTCGTTATTCTTTCGGTTCAGATCTTCATCGTCACTCGTATGCCTTTTCTCCTCGTGTCCCAGTCTGCAACTGATCGAATGTTTGCGTAGTCGTGTTTTTGGGTACATTGAATTCACAGCTCGTGATTTGCAAGTACACCGATGTAGGCCAGTTTCTTGGCGGACAGGCTGGTTGCTATAACCTCGTGCCTGTCTTCGACTGGATTAGGCGGTGCATCATCAGTATTTTCCTGGTGTTCATGATTGCCTTCCTACCGTTGTTCCTTCAGGGTATGTTTTCCGGTTTCTCTTTACGCGTTTTTACTGACGTCCGCGTAGAACTGGTAGAGCGGGGAACAATCAAAGCCATCATACGTCTTGCGAAACAATTTGGATCACTGTCTCCCGTTTTCGAGATCTTTTCGACCCAGATCTATACCCATTCGATCCTCAGCAATTTGACGCTCGGTGGTGCCCGGTACATTGCCACAGGTCGTGGATTTGCGACAACGAGGATCTATTTCAACATCCTGTTCTCTCGATTTGCGGGGCCAGGTATCTATCTTGGAATGAGGACACTCATCTCCCTGCTCTATGTCACGTTAACGCTCTGGACACCGTATCTGATTTATTTCTGGATCTCAATCGTTTCGCTATGTCTTGCTCCTTTCCTTTTCAACCCTCACCAGTTCGTTTTCTCTGATTTCATTATTGACTACAGGTAAGCCACCTCTATCTCTCCTGACACAGGTGTCTTGATCTCCTATTTCATGACAGGGAATTCTTGAGATGGATGTGTCGTGGTAATTCACGTTCTCACAACAACTCGTGGATTGGATATTGCCGACTTTCACGGACAATGATTACCGGCTACAAAAAGAAGAGGCTTGGTCACCCTTCTGAAAAGCTATCTGGAGACGTTCCACGTGCTGGGTGGCGCGCGGTTCTCTTTTCCGAGGTCATTTTCCCTGTCTTCATGGCGATTCTGTTCATTATCGCCTACATGTTTGTCAAGTCCTTCCCAGGATCTAATGGAAAGCAACCTCCAAGCCCGTTGATCCGTATAGCTGTCATTTCTCTTGGCCCTATAGTCTGGAATGCAGCTGTCCTCTTGACACTCTTCCTCTTCTCCCTTTTTCTCGGCCCTATGCTCGAAGCGACTTTCCCGAATTTTGGCACTATGATGGCTTTCATTGCTCACATACTTGGCGTAATTGGGATGATCGGCTTCTTCGAATTCCTTGTAAGTTTGATGCAATCCAAGATCAAACACTATCGTGTTCAATTTTATTTTTCCAGTGGTTCCTTGAACTTTGGGACGTGTCGCACGCCGTTCTTGGCCTCATCGCCGTAATCGCTATACAGCGTGCGATCCACAAAATCCTCATTTCAGTTTTCCTTTCCCGTGAATTCAAGCATGATGAAACCAATCGTGCATGGTGGAGCGGTCGGTGGTATGGACGCGGGCTCGGTGCACATGTCATGTCTCAACCTCCTCGTGAATTCTTGGTCAAAATCATCGAGCTGTCTCTCTGGAGTTCCGACCTGCTTCTTGGACATGTGCTCCTGTTCATGCTGACACCGCCTATCCTGATTCCATATTTTGACCGCTTCCATGCGACTATACTTTGTGAGTCCCATTTCTCCGTCCATCGCCCTTTTCAGCTAATTCTTCTCAGTCTGGCTCCGGCCCTCCAAACAAATTCGTGCCCCTCTTTACTCAATCAAGCAAAAAAAACAACGTCGCTGGCTGGTGAGCTCTCTCAGGCATCTAAGTCCACTATAATGCTAAGAGTTCACGTCAAGGTCGTCAAGTACGGCATTATTTACATACTTGTAATCGCTCTTTTCGTGATCCTCATTGCATTACGTAAGTTTGGTGAAAATTGAAAGGTTTTTCCGTATCACTCAGTTCCCTATCCACAGCTGCCGTCTTCCGTACTAGTCTACATCTCAACTGCACACTTTGCCAAAGTTTGTAAGCATTTTAATTCTATTGCTCAATTAGACTTTTCTGCATTATATTGTGATCTCTTGATTCCCGACTGCATCGGACCATTCTCATGGACGCTGCGACATTACCTTCGAACTGTTATGGATCACGTTTACAAGGACATTTATACTGTATACCTACAATATGAGCCATTTGACGGTCCTCATGGTGTCCAAATACATAAGGAGCAAATGTGTTGGTGCAAAGCACGTTCATCATTGGTGCCGACAATCATCGACCACAGCAGTGTCCATTTTTAATGTCAGGATGGCAGACACCGATGGCCCGGTCTTTCGGTTTCAATAGAAGTCGCTTTTGTCCACGAGGTCTGGAGAACTGCATGATATCTCTTCCACTTGAGGATTTTGATTGACATGTCAACGCCGTTTTATCGGGACGCGTTTCAAAGATTTTTTTGTAGTCCATATCATATGACAATAACGACTTGCAGGCAGGGTATAAAGGGCAAGAACTTTGTTCAGCCCTCGAAACAAACGGAGGCTGTGGTCAACTATGAGAGCTGTTATTACTGTTTCTTTGCTTGCCTTCCTTTCTGGAACTTCTGCTCGAACATTCACGGTATGTTACTGCCTTGATGAAGGGTAATAATTCTCACAAACTTCTCGTGAAGGTCTACAATGCCTGTCCATTTACTATCTGGTAGGTGCTACGATGTTCTTAGGTTTCGTCAACTTGAGAAATCATTTCAATCAGGCCTGCGGTAAGGCTGTTCTCCTTGCCTTCAAGCAACCTGCTTACTTTTTATACAGATTTTCACCGATCTGAATGTAGCTCCGAACGTCCCTAGCCAACCAACTGGGTATGCTAGTCCTCGCGCGCATTTCAATTTTTATTTGAATTCCAGCTCGTAGTTGGGAGGCCCCGGCGTGGAACGCGGTGAGCTTCTCTGTCCCGGATAACTGGAAGTCTGGGAGAATTTGGGTACGACACCGTGAATCATACTGGCGCTTAGAATCCCTATTCATATCATTCACCCTCAACAGGCTCGTCGTAACTGCGACTTTTCCGTAAATCCCGGTCCCAATTCTTGCCTTGACGGAGGCTGCAATGGTGGTCTCCTTTGCGATCCGCACACCGGAACCGTAAGTCTTGAGTTGTATCAAGCTTTATCGTGAATGCATTGCGGCAATGACAGGGCGTCCCTCCAGCCACAGTCGCAGAGTTCACTTTACAAGCAGATGGTAATCAGGACTTTTACGATGGTAATCATCAAGAAAAAACTTCAGCTTGTCGGAAATCTCACTAGGCTTTCACAGTATCCCTCGTTGACGGATATAATCTTCCCATGAGAATTACCAACAATAAAGGCTGCCCTGTCGCTGACTGTCCGGTGGACCTTGGGCCAAATTGTTCGTCAATTGTGAACTTGTCTTGAATAGATTTTGATCCCTGCACAGGCCCGGCACCTTTGAAGGGTCCATTTGACTCCACTGGTTTTCCTGTGGGCTGTAAGAGCGCCTGTGTGGCTAATCTCGATGGAAACCAAGGTTTGCTTTTACATTATCAGATGAGGTACTGGTCGTCACATCTTTCGATGTCCAGCGAACTCTGCCAATTGCTGTTCCGGCTCGCACAACACTCCTGCTACCTGCCCCCCCTCTGGTACGTAACTAGTCCTGCGCTTCATCACTCTATCTTACTTTCTACGAGGTGTGGAGTTCTACTCGTACTTCAAGGGCAACTGTCCGAATTCTTATGCTTACGCATTTGATGAGTCAAGTGGGACAGCATTGTGGACTTGCGATTCGGCCCTTGCAGCTGACTATACGATCACCTTCTGCCCTTAATCGCGGGATTCAAAGACCAAAATTCTCCAACCCCTGAAAGCTGTGGATGTTTCCAACGAGAATTGATATGATCATTGTATTATTGGCCTCAAACTGCCACACACTAATGAATCAGTTGTAGCCTACTGATCATGATGGTCGATATGGATTATATCACAGATGATTTAAGGCATCATACACTCTTGACAATCTTGACTTTGATTTGAAACACTCTATGGTACACCTTACCATGGGATTGATGATACCCCTTCGTGAAGTATCACATGCTGATCTCCAATGTTCAAGTGAGCTATGGAAAAGATCACCCTTTCAACCCTTCAACAGTACAAATTGATGAAATACCCCTCAAAAAAATTATCGACATTCATTTGGAAGACCAGAAACATGCATCCAGCCTTACACGGCACCAAAAATTTGCATCCTGAAAATACCTACATGACTTGATCAATTTTGCACTGCCCAATTCAACTGTTCTTCCTCAGAACCTGTTATCACCTGCCTTTGGTTGATTCCCTTTGTATAATGTGCTTGACATTCCTCTTGGAACCCATCAAATTTAGTAATGATCTCACCTTCCAAACCAAGTTCTGTATCCCCAATTTCTTGATCATTGATGTCATTCATTTCTTCAATTAACGTTCTGCTCACCAAGGGCCCGATGCTTATGTAGTTTGGATGCCATAGTTGTCTGCTTGTGTTCTGTTCCAAATCCTTCTTTGTTTTGGCTTGTGACTCTCTCAGTAGCAGCTGTCAAGAGATGGTGCGGCGAGAGGGTGCAATGTGGATATATTACGTAATCTAGTGGGCATCTGTACACTATTGTTACCATAGTGATAGTACTGATTTACATCAAAACTTACTTTGAATGTCTGTATATGTGCATTTTTGTGACTGACTGCTACAGAACTGATGCTAGCTTTGCCCAACATCTGTATGTTTTTATTTTCCAAGTGGATTTTAAGGTGTATCCATGAACATCATCCTATTGTCCCCTTCCTCATGAGTAAGGAATTGAAGAATGAAAGTTTTTTTCTGGATCTGGGTGGCAGCTTGAGCAACAACATCTTTACTTGCTTGAAGTGCTAGCAGGATCTGGTTCATTTAGCCAGCATGCCTATAAAGAAAACTTGATGAGATTGTGTATGTCTTTGGTAGTCCAATCATACAAAAGCATTCTAAATGTAGACAACATATATGAATGTTTTGTGTTTTGAAAGGGCAAGGTGTCAAATTTGTAATATCAGACTGGCTAAAATAAATTTTCCACATCCTTCATTATTTTCTCAAGCAATCAATTCCTGAATTATTTTCCCAGACCTAACATAGGCTTTTCAAAATCACCTGACAACCTTTTTTGCCAGTCCCTCAACTGCAAGTTCAAGCCTTAAGTTTTGTTTATTTGCATTCTGTTTTTTGAGTATTGATGTATTAGAAAAACATTGAAGTGGCAAGCAAGAACTTGTGGTTTGAGAGTGACTGGTTTTGGGAGTCTGACTATGTACTTGATGTTACAATTTGTGGCATAAGGCACCATAAGTGTGCCTGTCATTTTGATATTTCACATACCATTGTTATACCTTGAACAAATGGATATACAGACACATATAGCTCATACATACTGTTGGGCACCCTCAGTCACCTTCACCACAGACTGAGGGTGAGCTGCTACTACTACACAAATAGTACAGACATGCACTTACTATATTGTAGATCAGACACTTACATTGTCTATGTTTTCTATAGACCATATGGTTCAGATTGCAACAGGTTCTGGGTCTGTATTGCTTCATATATGGCATTTGAATCTGACCTCTCTTGGGATCAAAACTTTATCCTTGCTGTACCTCTTTCAGGCTGGCTGTCCAAACATTGCAGATTTGATCTATGCACAACTCACATAAAAACTCTTTGTTTATGGTATTTCAGGCTACTGCTACAACTCTAGTCATACTATGATGAAAGCAAGTGAATCTAAATCCTACCTGCCCCTCTCTGCTTCTCTGCTACCCCCAAAATTGCTCCTTTCCTACCTAACTCACTTGTTCCATCAGTGATTACACTCACCTCTGAACATATTGCTAGTATTTGCAGAGTCAGCAACTTGGCAAAGCCATTGAGATTTTCTGTCAGGAAGGTGACAATGAGCTATACTGGCCAGATCCTTGATAAAGATAATGGGAAGTGGGAGATCAGTCTTACAGTATGGCCTTGGAGCCTTCTATGGTGCAACTATGGGAGTACATCTTTTATCAGCCCCCATCTCCACATCTGTCAGGTTCTACTGACCCAGGGGCTCAGCTACACTGGGTGAGTCCCTTACTAAGCAGACACAACATCTACACTCATGATCCCTGGCTCCAGTGAGCTCCAAAAGAGTGAAACAGGGTGGATGAAGCTGATAGCAGTGGTCTGGGGAGGTCTGGGGTGCTCCAGTAGGTTATACAGGAAATTGGAGTGATGGGCAAGTGGGGGATGAGCATGGTATGGAGCTCTGGAGCAATTAACAGGAACTTGGCAGGCCCAAGTTATGAGTATGGGGAGTTTTAAAAGGGTTCCAGGTGGAAGGAGCTTCAACAGGGAACAGGAGTGGCTGTGGGGTTAACCAGGGAAGTCAAGATGAGGTGAGAGATAGAAGGAAATGAGATGAGACAAGACTTAGAAAACAGACAAGAGACAGGAGACAAAAATGGAAACTGATAAGATCAAGACTGATAAGATTGAGATAGATGCAATTGGGAAATGATAAGATTTAATGAGACAATACAGAACAAGGAGATGGAGACACAGAAGACATAACAAACATGAGAACATAGGTAATATCAAGACTACTTAACTACTACTACACTATGGCTTAAGTATCTGTGAGGGGAACTCCTCCGGGACCATGGGTCTGAGGTCAGATTGTGTGAGTGGGTCTCAGGCATGGTTGTTTGGGGCATCCCAAGACTGGCTGGTTGGGTGGCAGTATTGTCTTGACACATAACCATGATGCACACTGGGGAAGGGGGGAGTTGGACACTGAGGGGATGCCAGGGGGATCATGGGGATTGCCAGAGAAGCATTGGGGTTTTCCTAAGAAGCCTTAGGAGTTGCTGGAATGGGTGCCAGGGGTAAGGAA
Organism: Termitomyces sp. DKA64; assembly: GCA_017657295.1. NCBI lineage: Eukaryota > Fungi > Basidiomycota > Agaricomycetes > Agaricales > Lyophyllaceae > Termitomyces > Termitomyces sp. DKA64. The sequence goes on along the minus strand of JAGGAV010000088.1, from coordinate 3,490 downwards.
GTGTTGTAGAGGTTGGGGGGTGAGAGGGGATACATTCCAGGCTTACTGGGCTGGTTTGGGGGAGGTCTGGAGTGAGTCAGGGGTCCAGGGACAGTGAACTGCATGCATATTGGGCTTGGAATAGTGACACCTGCCTCATGTGTCTCCTTGTTAAGCATTCACTGTCAACATCAAAAGAGAAACTTTGTGCATAGGAATGAGATCTTGTGAAGCTTTGGCAATATTTGAAGGAGCAGCATGGGGGGGGGGGGGGCTGTGCCAGTCCAACAGACTCCATTGGAGTCTCTCACAAAAACAGCTGATGGCATTTTTGACAAGATCAATTGCATCTTCAATTCTAGTGAGGTGGCTGAGGAGCAGTACTCTCCTCTCCCTCTGATAAGTCCTGTGTGCACATCCAATCCATCACTTCACATGACCTCACTGCTGCTACTGATGTAACAAAGTATGCTCCACCCAAAATCCAAAATTTCCTGGAGGGGGAACAGACACTGATCAATGTGGATAAATGACCATACTTGCCAACACAACACTGACTGCTTTCATGGCAAAGGCATCTAGATTTGAGAGGGTACAGATCTAAGTGCCATCTAAATTTCATAGGCCATATGTCTCCCTTGATCTGTCTTAGAGGGTGGGGGTATAGAAGGTAAGACCATGGAGGAATCCAGGAAGGCTTGTTTGGCACAGTTTGAGGCATAACAGAAAGGAAAGGACAAGAAGAACTATAGAACAATATACATGATCAGTCCTTAGCATCAGATGCAATAGTGAAGATGACTATATCAACCTATAGAAAAATATACATGATAGATCTATAGGTAAAATAAGTAATGACAGAACATAACACCCTCAGTGGCAGATATAATAATAGAGACAACTAAAAAAAAGTTTGGTAAAGAAATAGCAGGAAATATATAATCACATGGTGGCAACAACCAGAAATCCTGCAAAAATAAATAAACATTTGAGTGCATCATCCTGCTAAGTCTCCATTTAACACTCCTTTAAACAAGTGGAATGTCTATGCTCAAAGTCCTAACTTTTCAACAAGGTAGTTGTGTGTAGCATGAGCAAGAGGCTTAGTGAAGAGGCCAGCAATATTTTTAGTTGACAGAATGTGTGATAGTGCAAGGTCACATTTGTGGACACATTTGTGGATGTAGTGGTGTTGTGCTTTGCTTAAGACTGTCCCTTTATCAATTCTGCTGAGGCAATAGATGATTGAATGTTGATGAAAATATGCACCAGGAACAGTTGTAGTAAGTCTATTCTGATGAGAAGATTGTGCATCCACAAAGCTTGTTAAGTTGTACATGTTGATACACCTGTCTCATACTGTGAGACAGGACAAAAATACTAGAAGCTAGAAATAGACCCAAATATACTGAATGAAAAGCTGAAAACTGTAAGCTTTTCAAATGCCAAAAACTGTAGGCATTCAGTACATACCCAGTATAAGTGAAAAAGCACCAAAGAGCCCAGAGCATACACTACAAATGATATCAGCAGGGCTGTAACACTGACATCAAGAGAGCTGAGCCTGATCATGTGCTGATGGCTGATCAATGGCTGTGCTTGGTGCCCTGGCTAGAAACCTAACCAATGCCAAGGATAGCCATGAGTGCCTATCACAATGATACTGCCCTCTACACCTCAATAACACAACAATCCCTGCACCCAGTGACCCAGAACCAAGCTATCACCAATAATGAATCATGCACAGACTGCTAGGAGAGTTTTGAAAAGGGGGAAAGACATGTGGAAGGATGTGGAACCAATGGATACTGAATCCTGCTGAACCATGCATTATAACAGCCTACTTAACCAATGAGGGGGCAATGCCAGGAAAAACCATGCAGCGAAGATAATGGGCATGCACAGAGAGCATGCTGGTTCATGCACAAACAGCAAGCTATAAAAGTAGAGGAATTTGAAGGGAGGAGGACAGGCATTCTATGTACCATGGCTCTGTCAGGGGACTTCCATTTTCTGACCTCCATGCCTGGCCTACACTGACTCTCTTTGACCCACTCCTACTCCTTAAGGCTTGTTCACCACCTCCAGAGTGCTCTCCAGATCCTCAGAGATCTCTGGGGGTCAATTCCCTTTTCCAGAAACCCCTGGAACTTGCCATAATCCCTTGTTGAGCACTCTCCTGAGGTTAGGGTTAGCTCCAGTTGTCTGTACAGTTGTTCCCATGCCTCCACCACCAGCTGATGCACTGCACTGAGCAGCAGGGATCCTTAGACTTGTTCTCTTTGGATTGCCCTCTGCTAGGTGATTAGTTACTATTTGTATTGTCAGTTATCATTTCTAATATACTTCAGATTCCCCTCTGCTAGCTGTGTGACTTAGCCATTACTCCTAGAGCTCACCTTAACAGCAGAACAAGTCTCCAAATCCTGGTCTGGAAGCCCCTCATAGCCTGCATGGAGTCTCTGAGCCCCCTATCTGTCACTTCCCCACCAGGCTTAAGCACCCACAGAATTTTATATCTCAGCTTGCCAACCCAGACACTCTCTTGGAGGCCCCTGCCCCTCATGACAAGGCCTGGACTCACCTGCTACACTTAGAGAGCCAGGTGCAATTGACCCAATCTTCCCTCACCCATCACATGACCAAACTCTCTACCCTCCACCAAACCACTGAGCTCATTTCCCAATCCCTTCAGGCACTACTAGAGTGCCTGCCCTCTACCTCTGTGCCCTCCCCAGCAGCAGAACCACCCCCAACAGCTATAGTAGTCCTTCTAGCAGCTCCAGTAAACCCCTGAGCATGGATCCCCTGTCCCACACTCCCAAATGTGTATGATGGTGACTGCTCCAGTGGAGAGCATTTCCTCCAGTCCTGTATCACCTATATTCACCTCAGCAGAGATGCCTTTGACTCCAATGTGCTGAAGATAGCTTGGGTACTGTTATATATAAAGACTGTGCATGCCTCCACTTACACACTATGGATTTTTTGATGCCCTAGAGGTGTTGGAAGCTTTGCAGATTGGGCTGCCTTTAAAAAGGACTTCTAGGCAGAGTTCTTCCCAATCAACCCTGCTAAAACTGCCACCCTAGCACTACATGACTGGGAGCAGTATGGGCAAGGGAAATGGATGCTGGACAGGTATATCAATTTCTTTTGGGCATTAGTCAAGCAAGTGGCCTACCCCAATGGTCTCCAACTGTGCCTCACATTCCAGGATGGCCTGCATCCTGTGTCAGGGGACCCACCTTTTGCACCTTCCTTCATAGCTAATCAATGAGACAGCTCGACATTTACCTAACCCATCCTCACAACAACACCAAACAAAGTTGAGCACAATTTTCCGGTCACCTGGCAGAATGATTCCTTAGACTTGTTCTCTTTGGATTCTCCTTCTGCCAGGTGAGTAGCTACTGTTGTTCTATTTAGATACTTTCTAATATACTTTGGATTCTCCTTCTGCCAGCTGTGTGACTGAGCCGCAGCCCCCAGAGGTCACCCTTACAGCAGA
>JAGGAV010000087.1:0-40869 GCA_017657295.1 Termitomyces sp. DKA64 | reverse complement strand
GAGCATCTCTGCTGTCAGGCAGTGGCATCTTATGTCTGATTGGCTCCATGATAGAGGTAGCAGAAACTGGTTGAATAATAGGGCACAGTTCTTTTGGTGAACCTGAAAATGCTTTCTCAGTCCAAAGTTTTCTTCTTCTGAGTAAAGCTTCAGTATCATGCAAAAAGGACTTTGCACCACTGCTATTGGTATGAGTTTCTCTTTTCCTCAATAATATGGAGCTTTTCACCTAAGGTGTAGTAACTTCAGGTGTTTTGGGCCAAGGCCCAGGTGGAGCAAAAATAATGTTTCTTATCAGGTTGGACACCTCATGGAGATCCTAAAAGTGAATTTTTATATAAAGAAGCCCTTGTGGTGGGCTCCAGATGATGCATATTCCCTAGTTTGACAGTGCCAAGAAGTTCTATAAACTTTGGCTAGACATGTTGTACTTAAGGTCTAGCAAGAGTTCAGGGTTCCATTATGTTAATAGATTAATTGATTTTGATTCAACAGTTTGAGACAGTCTCAAAGCAAATGAAAAGAGGTCAATTAGTATATTAAGACCAATTACCCAAAGCTAACAGTTACTTGTAGGCCTAGGTGATCTGCTCCCTGGGGATGACCAAGCCATGGCAAGTATTTGCTTCCCAATTTCTCAAATTCTCCCTGTCCCTTATACCTCTCCTCTTTGTGCATGGACCCCTGCTTATTGTGTGATATATTACTGCAAATTTTGCAGTTGGACATCTGGTGCAGCCTGATACCAGGTCAGGGCATTGGCCACTGCCCATGTCATGGCTTGGCATTCTTGGTAAAGGTTTTTCCATCTCTTCCTTCAGCTGAGTCCCTTGTCTCCTCCCTCTCTACTTTCTTAGTGCCTTCCTTCCTTCTTCTCAAGGCACTTGCTCTGTCTGGTGTTGACTATATTGCATATTAGAGTGGGCCACAAGTAGAGAGAGCAGAATGTGAGAGGACAAAGGTTTGACAAGTGGTGGCTGATTGCATTTTGGGCTTGGCCTAGGATTTGTTCTGAACACTGCCACTTATCAGCCATCACTCCAGCATTCCATTCTTGGATGGTTTGTCCCTCTGCTGTGGTTTACACCTTGGTTGTTGTTGGTACACATTTTCAGGGTTCATTGGGTGTGAGTTTTTGCCTGTGTCTACAGTTTTTGATGCTTTTTCTTTTTACAGTTTTCAGCACTTTTTACAGTATTGTGGGAACTCTTAATGTATTCTTGGTCTGACTTGTTTTGAGGCTGACATATCAATACCAGGCCCCTCAAACCCCTCCAACCTCCACCCAACCCTAGTGCCTGTCATGATAGACCCTGATGCTTCTTCAGCAAACCCCAGCACTTCCCCCCAGTAATTCCCACTACTTCTTTGACCTCAATCATGGCTGGATAACCCTGATACTTCTTCTGACCCCCTGGCATGCATCACACACATTGGTATATATCACCATAGCCCACCTGCCAGTCTTAGGATGTTCCCTACATTCAAACAATCATAGCTGACACCCATCAATCTGCATGGGATCCCCAACCCATAGACCCACAGCCCTGGAGGAGGTCTCTCAATAATATTTAAGTCATAGAGTCGTATCAGCTACAGTAGTCTTGATATGGCCTTAGTACCCCATTTCATCTTGTTGTTCCAGTCTCTGTTTTTGTATTGTCTCAATCTCATTTTGTTCTCTGTTCTCATATCATCTCATCTCATCTTACTTGCTTGGACCCTGTTCTGATGTTCTGAGTTATCCCCAAGGTCTGATCACTCCATGTCTAGTCCCTCTTCAATCCCTAGTTCCACTCCCTTTACTCATGTGACCCCAACATTCCTGCCTTCTTGATAGCTGCCTCCAGAACTTTGTACCTTACACCCTGGTGCTTGCCCCTTGCTCATGCTGTCCTTTGCACATCTCTAGAGTTTCCTGGACTTACTCAGATTGCTTCCTTGACCCTATCTCATCAGTTCCTTGTGTCTGGAGCTCACCAGAGCATGGATTATACATGTAGGACATGGTATCCACCTAGTAAGGACTTGCCCAGTAGATCTGAACCTCCATGGTCAGCAGAACCTGACAGACTATGCACATTGGTGCCTTCACCTCTTCCACTGAGTGACCTTCATGGTACTCATCACCATATCCTCTCTGAAGAAGCTTCAACAAGCTAAGTCCAATCTCATAAATCATCCCAGACTTAGGTTTCCCTTATGCTGGTTTCCTTTTCTCACATGTGATTGGAAAAAACTTCCTCTTGTCCAGCTTTCTTTCATTGAAGCTGAGTGTCAGATCCCAGCATGTCTTCAAGTAATCAACATGGTAACTTGAGCAGTGGCAGCATATGGAGGAATCAGGCTATCCTCAAATCTTATTTAACTAGGAGGTATGTAATTTCCATTAAGAACATAGATGAAGTTGTGGAACTTTTGATGCTGGACAACTTGAGGAGGAATTCCACAGCATATGAACAACTCTACCAATGTGCTATTGGCCTTCTCTTTAAGCACCTTCTTCCCTTCAGTGCAATATTGGACAAGTGTATTTGATTTCCCTATATGTTGGACTGTGAGTTTTCCCAGTGTCTCAGATGGCAATAATTTTGTCAAATCATGGATGATAGGCTGTTTTGGAATGTTTTGGAGGTGGCACTTTGGCAGTGATCATGGTGTTGGGTTCTGCTGACCATGAGGGCTCAGAGTACTGGGCAAGTCCTTACTTAGGCAAATATAACATGCTATGCATCCACCAAGGGCCTGGGACCAGTGCCAGGCATGAGTACTGGGTGGCAGCATGGAGAACACAGCAGGTATGTATTGTGGGAGCACTGGGTACTCCAGGGGCAATGTAGGTGGAGAAACCATGCTGGAGTTGAGGATGGCAAGAAATTATTGTTGGGATCAGTCCAGGCAAGTGAGGAAAAGGGGAGGGGAGTGAGCCCAGGGTGCTACAGATGACTCAGTGCAGACTGTGAGTGAGTCAGATGAGGCAAGGGATGGCCTGGGATGGAGGATACAGGTCTATAACTGAGCTGGAGCTGAGTTGAGACTTTTGAAGGCAAGGCAACAAAAGGAGACTTAAACAGAGGACTGAAACAAGACTTGGAGAAGAGAATTAGACTTGCAAAAGTGAAGCAAGATCAGGACAAGTATGAGACAAGAGGAACTGGACATGAGACAAGTACAATTTAAACAAGACTATAGGCAAAATTGTAGGTAATATCAAGACTACTGCACCATGTTCTACCCTACAGCTTATATACAGGTGGTCAGTAAGCCCCAGCCAATGTCAGGGAACAGCACCAGGACTCATTGTGCAGTCCAAGGGTCATGTAAGGCTGTCAGGTGTCAGGTGTGATTGTGCAGCCCAGGAGAGTCATTGCCCTGGGGTCTGGGCAAGGGGTTATGTGGGGATCAATGGTTGTTGTGCAAGCCATGGCTGGTGGGGATGGGAAAGTGTTGGTAAGTCCCAGGGGACATGTGGAGATGGACAGGAGAAGCATTGGTGGGGCCCAGGGGAAGTGTCAGGGATTGCCAGGAGTGGTGCTAATAGCCAGAGTGTAGTAAACTGATCAGTGCATGCCCCAGGGCTGCAGGAGCTGGTTAGTTGGTGTGGTCCTAGGGCCAGAGTTTCAGGTCAGGGCCAGAGGTGGGCTGGTGGGTCATGACACATGGCACTGGCCACTAAATTGTTATGTGTGCACTTTACACTCATCATCTTGGTCAGATTACTGAGGATTGTAGGCTGTTTCCATGCAAGTCCCTTGATAGCATCTTGAACTAGCTCTATGCCTCTTTTCATATTGACAAGATATCCACAACTCAGTGCATGTCTGAGGATCCAAGTTTTGTCACAAGGCCAGTCCCATGATGTGTGACAAATTTTGCTTGCAATACAACAAACCATATTTTTGGTTTGATCATGACATGACCTAATGATTTTCTTGTTCCATTCATCATCTGATTCATTCATGCTGATGTAGTTTGGATATTCTGTATCTTGTGGGATCTTGGTGTCCTTCTTGTGAACTTTGGGCTTTTCAAATTGTCCTTGAGACTGTGCTGATTCATCAAGTGTAGTCTGGCATTTGCATGGTCTTCTTCTTGGTCTTTGCAGGTGCTTTGGCATATCAGGAAGCTGTCCATTGTTTCATGATTTTATCAGTGAATAAGACGATGAACACCTGTGCACCTCCCCTTTGTGGCTTTGAATAAACTTTCTGGCAGAATCAATTGAACTTTGGAGCCATGACTTGAGCACAATGGAATCTGATAATTTTGTCACCCAGTAGTTCAAGTACATCAGCCAATGCCTCTATTCCTTTTCTTCACTGCATGATATAGAAGATGCTGGCATCATTCTTTAGGAGAAAACTCTGCAGTGCTACCTCAATCTCATAGTTGACAGCTCCTTCTTTGCCAACATTCTGGTGAAGTCAGTAGCATATGCTCCTCAACTTTGTCCATTTCCCATTTTCCAGGTATGTTATGACATCTGTGCATATGATCAATCACTACAATACATTTTTCTGTTTTCCTGTTTTCCAGTCTTGTTGATGCACTGCCTTGTGGTCAGAACAACTGTTTTTGTGACCACTATGTTTATTCCCTGCCAACCCATACCTATATCAGGCTACAACAAGCCTTCAGGAAAATTCAGGAACTTTGACTGAAGCCCTACAGGCACAAGCCCATACTAAAAAAAAACTTTAATTCAGAGCGGCCATTTGAGTGAAGGCATGAGGGAATGAATAAAGAGAATTTCTGTGAGACTCGATGTTTGGCCAAAACTCAAGCTACTACAAGGGACTGGTAGGTATGAGTAGTGTGACTATGTAGGATGAAATGAATGAAATTGGGATGGTGGGAGGGGTGAAAAATGCATGATGTAATGTAGGCACTGATTGAGATTGCAATAAGCAGTGTGAGCGCAGTGTGAGACGATGGAGGAAAGAAGAGAACCTAACAGAAGACTTACCTGCAAGTACACAGTGTGAGACGACGAGGTCATTCTGCACCACGCCTGCCAGTATATACATGAGCCGAGACAATGGAAAGAAATGTGATATGAGTGAAGAGTGATATGTAAAGGAGACAATGAAACAATGAAGGTGATCTAACTGTACCTGAATTAACCTCGAGCAACCCCTCCTCACTACCTTGCTCGATTCAGCAATGCTGACACTCTTAGTCAGCAAGCTTCCCATGGCTGTCTTACATCATGCTATTGGTTGGACAAACTTCGACTCCCACCTCATTTTGTCTTTCGACTCCCTATAATCCAGAGAGACTATCATTCCTCATGCACCATGTCTCCGGAGTATGATAGCTTAACTACTCTGCTTCGTACAACTTTGCTACCTGATGATCATGGATACAACGAACTGCTCAGTCGGAGACTCGTATGGTGGGACTCGAGTCACGTCAGGTCATGGTTTCTGGAAAATGGCTACACATTGTATCAGCGGTATCAATACGAAGACCACGATTTTATCGTCGAAATGTACCCGCCTGCCGTTGAAGCACATCAGAGACCTTTTCCCTTTCCTTACGAGGGTGAGCTGAATCACGATCGTCATGAGTCGGAATATCGGCCTTTTCACGCATATACTGGTCATAGCGTACGTACCTTGCGATCGTCCGTCATGAGCACGTCTGTAACTTCTCTTGGGCCCATAGTGTACTGTTAGTTATGCTCAGGATCGTGCAGGGCGGCATGTCGCCGTGAAGGCAGTACTTGATGGCAGTGAAGAGTTTCGCATTCTAGATTACCTCCGGAAACAAGGAGTACCATGCGCCATGGATGATTTTCACAACGTGATACCGGTTCTGGATCTTCTGCCCTGTGAAGGTCAGTGGCTTGCGATTATGCCCAGGTAAGAATACTGTTCGCAAATGTCATGATGCTTCAGCTTAATGAAAGCTTGGTCGTCAGATGGGGTATGTCACCTCTCGATCCTCCTTTCCAGAGCATACGCGAAGTGCTTCATTTTATTCATTGTCTGTTGAAGGTACCTCCTTACCTCCCTTCATCAAGTCGGTCCTCACTTTGGTATCAGGGACTGACTTTCCTCCATCAACATAGAATAGCGCACGGAGTGCGTCACCTCACTTCTACTCTGGCCTCTTCTCATCCTGTTATCTATTTAGGACATCAAGGCAGACAACGTACTCGTCAATCATGTTAATAAAGACTTTTTTGACGAACACAGTCCCTTTCGCGAATTGCTACGTTCAGAGGGTAAACTGACATACGCCTTCTGTGACTTTGATGGTTCCACAATGTTTCCACCCTCAATCCCCCTTGATGAATGTCGCCTCCCCAGCCATATTTCTTTCAATACTCTCTATAATCAAGTGCCGGCGGATACGCTTCAGGGCGAATTTGATTTTAATCCTTTCGCCTTTGATGTTGGAATGTTGGGTGTTTTGTTCTGCAATAAATTTCAGGCAAGCCAATATATCAATCTTCTAATAATCTCCAAAATAATTGTATCACATTGTAGCATTTGACGCAAACTGTTCCCATGCTGGCACCCTTATTCGACAGGATGACGACCCGATTTATTGAACGGCGTTTCAAAGCTTCAGAAGCCTTGCGGTTTTTCGAAGACGAAGTTTTTCCGCAGACACCTGAATACGTACTATCCTCGCGGTTACCCCTGTTGAATAGCGTAATTGGACTTTACAACACTTACGATCGATGGGAAGGCCTTGATCCGCATTTTGTGGATAAATGGCGCGCCTTTCGTGAGCCTCCTGTTCCCCTTTCTCTTAAATTTCTGCGGTATATCTGTGAATATCCGCGGATTTTTGACGTTGTTAGTTGCACACGCCGTGTCATTCGATTTATTCGTGTCCGCATGGCATTCTTCCGCAGATTCATCTCAAAGTCAGATCATTGATAGATACAGGAATCGAATGAATCGAATGGGCCGAATAGATGACACGTAGTGAAGACACGTAGTGAAGACACGATCAATATAGTTCAACGATTCTTGTTACGTCAAATATCTAGAAATCCTCGTGGATACGTAAAGAAAAGAAAAGTAAATAAGTAATCCATGGTGCATGCAGTGTTGTCATGTACACGTCTGACGATTCGCAAGACGGCACGAGTGATTGACACAGCAAGTATGAACCTTGAGGGGTCTCTAGCCCATTGTTTAGCTATTGTGAAAAGGGATCATTGCCTTTGGCGCCATACAACATGGAAGAAGTCTTTGAAGAAGCCAAATGGTCACTATCAGAGCCAAATCAAAGCTTGGATATGCTGGCTAGACAATCTGACCAAATTGTGACCTTAGCCAACATGGATGTAGCTGATACTGACATGCCTTTTATCAGAAAAAGCAATCTGACCAAACTTGTCATGAAAGCTGTTACTGCCACTATGATTTGGTGAGCATCACCAATGGAGATAGAAACAGAGATAGTTGAGCAAGGAATCAGAGAACTGGGTAGGGTAATCTTACTGATTGAACCCAAAGCTGGACCATCCTAACCCAGGATTCTACTGATGTCAACCACTGTGCCTACCACTGCAATTCAGGTGCTATCAATAGCTCCCAAAAGTGCTAGTATAACCAAATAAAGTTGCCAGAACTGATACCAAATTCGGGATCCCATCAGTTATGCCTCATCTAGGTTTGAATGACTGAAACTGTTTACCTACTCCAAGGAAGCCAAAACTGCAGAACAGGGAGAATTCATGAAGGCAGCAGGAAGAAGGCAGCAGGAACTGGGAAGCTGATGTATGCAGTAGTTATTAATTCAGTAGTGACAGAGGGATTGGATTTGAGAAGAAATCTTCCTACCGATATTCTGGTACCAGAAGAAGAGTAACTGAAAGAGATTGCAAACTGCCAGATTACTGCAGACCAGCCACAGTTAGAACAGTATAGTGGTTCTTTGTTACTGACTTGCTTGCATTTGGTAGCATCTCATGTGTGCCACAAGGAAGCAAGCAGGAAAGACTGCACCTCCTTGATGTTCTGGGGTGGAGGCCAGTTGAGGATAGCCTCAACTTTGGCTGGGTCCATGCATATGCTGTCTGAAGTGATGATAATGCCAAGATATTTGACTTTGGTGGTGTGGAAGGAGCATTTCTTGGGCTTGATGTGAAGATGGTATTCCTGGAGTCATTCCAGGACATGGTGGATGTGATCCCAGTGCTCCTCCAGAGAGTTCAAGTAGATCAGGATGTCATCCAGGTACATGATAACAAAGACATTGTTCATGTCATGGAAGATGTCATTCATGAAATACTAGAAAGTGGTGGGGGAGTTGGTCATACTGAAGTGCATGACAAAGTACTCAAAGAGACTGTAGCAGGTGCAGAAAGCAGTCTTCCATTCATGTCCTGGAGCAATGATGTGCTCCTATGCTGCCTGGTCACATATGACCAGATAGGGTAGCTGGCAATAGGAAGGTGATAGATATGAGGGAAAGTCAGTAATTGTCTCAGAGAACAAGGGCAATAAGTGATGTAAACAGATGAGTGGATTAGTAGTGTTGCTGTTGCTAGCCTAAGACACTAGTTGGTAGTGAGGAGTTGCTATAGATGTAGAGAGCAAACAGAAGGGATAAAGGAAAAGTCACTGGTCTGGGGTGAATGACACTAAGGATGGGGTTAACAAGGAGGAGTCATTAGGGTCAACAAATGCATAAGACTAGTCACTAGCCATAGTTGCTAACATTGCTAAGGCAAAAAGGCAAAGGAGGCACCCATGGATGGTGCCCACACTAAATTGAAAACTAGGTCATCAAGGCTTGTTGCTAAGCTGTTAATGATGATGTGAGTGAGCAGAGAGATCTGAAGCCTGAGAGCTGAGGGAGCTTTCAAGAGACATTCTATGTGGGTACTTTTTCTCTGTTGTTACTAGGTATGTACAGGGGGTATTTATACAATTTGTAAGTGTAGTAGTCAGCAAAAGGAAAGACAGTCACCACCAGCAATGGCATCCTGTCAATGTGTCCATAATGCATACTAGGTGTCAGTACAGTTACCAAGGATATGTATGCAATGTCCAAAAGATGCATAATATCTATCAAACATAAAAGAATCATACCATACATCAATATCTGAAGTGTAGATGCCATTCAGGTATGTTAGTTAAGTGAGACAAGAAGAATAGAGAATAGGGGTCACATGTCTTTTAGTAACTGTTTTGAGAGGCAAAGTCCACTTGTTACCAGGTGGTGTTGCTGGCAATTGTTGCTTAGTAAAGGTCTCAACTGCATTCTTCTGGACCAAAGGGCTAGACTCCATGTGATGGGGCTTGGCTATGTCAAAGTCAGGTGCTGCCTAAGATAAGATAGTCAAAGATGGTGGTAATGGTGCTCAGTGACAAGTGGGTCTTATCATCCTCCCCTAGGCTGAAAATTTTACTGTCCTCAGTCAACTAAAGTCATGTGATCACTGGGATGGTCTGTGTGCAGCATGGCAGACCTATAAAACAGCTGGCAATCAGTTGAACTTCATCAAATCTTCTCCCATTTTTATCTCAATCTTATTGCCATGGCCTCTTTAATCATAGATTGACTCAGGAAACATGTGATGGCCAAGGCCTTCCTTCAGTGTGCCTGCTGCATCTTGAATGTTGCACATGCCCAGATAGTGACCAACCCTTGTTTATCAGTCACCACTATTTTCAAGACATGGCTGCAATGGTTTAAGATGGCAGAGAGTGGTCTGGAGATGAGTTAGAGGCTGTTGACAAGGAGTGTCAAGGGTTATACAAGCACTACAAGGAGGAAGACTGGGCTTGGGAGTTTGATAAATATTTCATAAGTCTTTTTCTTTCTTATTTTTACCAGTGTTGCTAATGCTTTTTGCTAGGCCCCTCAGCAACAAATGAGGTCTTCATACAGCCATTTAGCAATGGCTTCACTATTCTCCCTGATAAGCATATGAAACTTAGGGTAATGGGTTAGTGAACATCATCCTTGGATGATATATTTGAACTTATTGGAGGGCAGCATGAATATGGTGTCCATGTATATCTTGCTGAACAAGGGCACAGGCATAGCAACTGTCATGACCCTCTCCCAGACCTCCAAACCTCTCCCCCAGCAACCCCTGCTTCTTCTGAGTACCCACCAATGCCCCCTTGACTTACCTCCCCTGACCTTTGTCCAACCCTGGCACCCACCCTGGCAATCCCCACTGACTCCCCAACAGGCCTCAACATGTTCCCTGAAGGCCCTGTCAACCCCCTGAGCCCTTCCAAACTCCCAGGCACCACTGAAAGTCCTCCTTACCCTGGCACACATCCCTGACTTGTCACCATAACCTACCTAATCACTCTGGAACATCCTGATGACCACAATGCAGCCTGCATTTTCATCAGTTCCCATCAGTATATCATCATGGCCTGTCAACTGATCAGAACTAACACCTGTCAACCCTGCTTGGCTCTGACAAGCTCCACCATTAGACCCACAGTCCCTGGAGGAGTTCCTATAGTTAGTATATAAGTTGTAGAGTAATATCTGTTATGGTAGTCTTGATATTACCTACTTATGTCTGTGTATGTTATGTTTCCTGGTCTCATCTCTATCTCTGTTTCTATCTCTAGTCCCATGTCTGTCTCAATTCTATTTCATTCTCATCTCAATTTCACCTTGACTCTGTCTCATTTTGTTTATCTCTGTTTCCTGTCATGTGTGCCTGGTGATAAGACCCACTTGTTGCTGAGCACTGTTACCACCATCTCAGGCTATCTTATCTGATGCAGCACCTGACTTTGACATAGCCAAGCCCCATCACATGAAAGCCTAGTCCTTTGGTCTAGAAGCACATGGTCAAGACCTTTTCTTACTGACAGTCACTAGAAACACCACATAGCAACAAAAGGACCTTGCCTCTCAAAACTGATATTAAAAGAACATGTGACCCATATCTCTCCATTTTTAATCTCACTTAACCAACATACTTGAACAGCATCTACACTACATTTCAGATTTTGACATTCAGTATGATTTCTTGTATTTGATAGGTATGCAGCCTTTGACATTACATATATTTCCTTGGTAAGCATACTGACACCTAGTATGCATTATGGACACATTGACAGATGCCATTGCTGGTGGCAACTATCTTTCCTTGCTGACTACTACACTTACAAATTGTATAAATACCCCCTGTACATACCTAGCAAAAATATAGAAAAGTACCCCTCCATTGAACATCTTCAAGTCAACCTTAGCCCTCAGACTACAGATCTCTCTCTCTCTCTCTCTCTCTCTCTCTCTCTCTCTCTCTCTCTCTCTCTCTCTCTCTCTCTCTCTCTCTCTCTCTCCCTCTCTCTCTCACTCATCATTAATGACTTAGTGACAGCCTTGATGACCTAGCTTTTGATTTAGTGTAGACACCATCTAAGGGTGTTGCCTTTGTCTTTTATCTTAAGGATGTTAGCAACTATGACTAGCAACTAGTCTTGTCCCTTTTTGTTTAACACTAGCAACTTCTTCATCTAACCCTACTTCTATCAACTTTCACTCCACCTTGTCTAGTCACCCCCTTGACCTCTCTAGTGATTCTAGGCTACTGACTAGCATCACACCCTAGGGATAGCAGCTCACTTCTCCACCATATCTAAGTCTCCTTGTGTCTTTATTCTCTGTGACATTGATCAACTCACCCCTCACTTATCACCTTCCTATTGCCAGCTACTCTATCTGATCAAATGCAATCAGACAGCATAGGAGCACATCACTGGTTTTCTTTCAACTCTGATTACATTTTAATCTCCATTCATATCTCTATTCATGCATTTATCACTCTGTACATTCATATCTAACTCTGGACTTTTCCAACAATCAGCCCTGGAACCCATCAACCATGCTTGATTGTCCATCAAACCTCCAGTCCTGCTCCTATTGCTCACATGACCCCAATTGCCCCATACACTCCATACTTGCCCCAGACTTGTGCCCAATGCACACCCAAGCCCAACCCTCCTCATACCTTGTCTTAAACTTCTTCAGGCCACCACAGACTTGCTCAGACTGTTTTCCCAAACCTTCCCTTGCAAGTATCTGATGTCTGGACTTCCCTGGAGCACTAGGTTATAAGTGCAGGACATTGCATCCACCTAGTAAGGATTTGCCCAGTTAAGCTGAGCCCTCATGGCCAGTAGAATCTGACAGCAACAGTCAGTGGAATCAGTACTTTTGTCATTTGATAGATCTGGCAGATGTGACAAGTGCAAATATACTATATGAGGTCAGCATGAACTTGGGGCTGACTCAGCCAATCAATGTGAGGGTTAGTCATGTGGAGCCAGAGCAACCCAAGGATGAGGGGCATGGAGGAATGCAACTTCATGACCAATAGCCAGAGCTCTTGCTGCTGTCCATTGGTTAAAGTGATAGAAGTCTCCACATAGTAGGTGATGTTGCTGGTCAAGGTAGGGCTGCTATCAAAGAGTTTTAGGAGGATGGAAATGGGAAGTTGCCAGAGAGGCTGCAGAGCAAGCACTGCCAGGGACTTGTTGATGAGGTTGTCAGTGGCATCATCGTTGACTAGGTTGTGGATGGAGTTAGCAGAGAAGGAGAGGGTAGTGCAGAGGAGGAGGGTGTGAGACCATTGGAGGGGGAGATGTACTGAGAGGGTGTCTGTAGAGGGTGCCATTGTATAGAGGAATGTAGCCAGGGCAGAGAAGATGTCAACATCTGATCTGTGATTTAGTGTCTAGCATTTAAATATTGCTTTCTAGGCATAGCAACAATGAGGGCAATGTGCCAATAGCAGTCAAGGATGAGGAGAGAGTGTGGCAGATTGTGGAGCAGTGGGGAGAAAGTTTGCTTCCTTGGGCTTGCCAAAGCATCTTGATCTCTGTTATAATGTCTTGCTGAGGGCTAGTTGTTAGATTGGTGGATAGACCTGCCAGTGAAGGCCATTAGTGCCAATGAGATAGAGTGGCTCAGGGAGTATTTAGCAGTCCTGCAGCTGCAGGAAGTGCTGGAGGTCATTGAGCACTTCCAGCTCCCCTTTGGGTGTGAAATGAATAAGAGCAAGAACAATGACAAGAAAAGTAACAAGTAAAACAAAAAAACACATCATGAAGTCCAAAAAAACCACTAGCATAGTGGCTAGCAATCAAAGTCAAGCAAAGGGAAAATGCTCAGTAAGTAATCATGGCATCTAAACCCCCTAGACTTTGCACAAGGTGCCAGGTAATAATGTCACTAAGGCTCTATCTTCAAAGATGTAAGTACTTGTATAACAAAAACTGTCTAAGTAAGAAAAGGTAATGTATCAGATCAAACAAACAAACAATTGAAATGTCAAAGTAAGGGCTTAGCAGTACCAACTCATCCTGTTCTTCATCTCTGATTGTCAGGTTCCGCTGACTTGGGAGCTCAGCTACACTGGGCAAGTCCCTTACTAGGTGGACACAACATCTAAATCTACAATCCCTAACTCCAGTGAGCTCCAGAAGAGTGAAATGGAGTAGGAAAAGGAGATAGCAGAGGTCCTGGAAGGTCTAGGGTGTTCCTGTGGATCCTACAGGGAGTGGAGTGATTGGGCAAATGGGAGACATGTGCAGTGCAGAGCTCTGGAGTATTAATGATAAACTCAGCAAGTCAGGGTTATGAGTACAGGAGGTCCCAGAAGTCAAGACAAGGTGAGAGATGGGAACAAGATGAGACAAGACTTTAGGAAACAGACAAGAGATGAAAAAGGAAACTGATAAGATCAAGATTGATAAGATGGAGACAGATGCAATTGAGAAAGGAATCAGATTAGATGAGACAATATGGAACAAGGAGATGGATACATGAGAGATGTAACAAACATGAGAACATAGGTAATATCAAGACTACTTAGCTACTTACTATGCCATGGCTTAAAGACCTGCAGGGGGAACTCCTCCAGGATTGCAGGTCTGAGGTCAGGTTGCGTGGGCAGGTCTTGGGTGCAGTTGTTCAGGGCATCCCAAGACTGGCTAGTTGGTGGCAGCTTTTGTATTAATATGTAACTGTAATGCATGCTGGGGCAGGTGGACTTATCTGGAGTCTGAGGGGATCTTGGGGACTGCCAGAGAAGCATTGGAGTTTTTTAGAGAAGCCTTGGAAGTTGCTGGAGCAGGCACTGGGGGGTGGGAGGGTGTTTTGAGTGTTGGGAGTGAGGGGGAGTATGCCTTGGGCTTGCTGGTGTGGTTTGGGGAAGGTCCAGAGTCTAGCGAGGGTTTAGAGGCAGTTTATGACATCACCCCCCTTCAGCATTGAGACCCTTTGAGGTGCAGAGGTATTTTTGGTGTTCTGCAGTGGCATGGGAATCAAAGTTGAAGTGCGGTATCTTCTTTAACTAGAAGCCTCCCAGAGGAAAAATAAAAGGGGGCCAAAACATGTTCAGCCTACCATTCTTGCTCTTCATAATTTCACCCTCTATGCCCAGCTTGGCCTCATCCTCCCCAACCCCTCCTCCCTCTGATGAGAATGCTGTCAATGTATGGGTGGAGTATAAAGAGCGCTGTATCACAATTATGACCAGCAGTAAGATCAGTATCAGGTGGATGCCATGTACTGCCATTGTAAGTGTTCTGTTCCCAAAGATGAAGTCTTCTGACCTTCCTCCTAGAGCTATCCCTTGCAGTGGCTGGGCCATCTGGGGGTCCTACCCTCCCTGGGGTCCCAGAGCAGTCCACTTGGTTGGCTCCCAAGCCTTTGAGTTGTCCCCCTAGGTCAGAGTTGGGGCCAGGGGAGGTGCAAGTTGTTCCAGAGTCCCAGTGCATTTGACAAGAGGATGTTTTGGCAGAGAGGTTTGCAGAGGTGGTGGGGTGGATCCAGGGGCCCCCCACCCTAGCATGGTGTCAGGTGGAGGCCCTGGCAAGTTGGGTCCTACATTGTACCTCTTGTTCCAGACTAACCCTTCCTCCAGTGCATTACCTATGCCTGCCATGGGGAAGCATGCAAATTTGAGGAGCTGGTGGCAGGATCTCATCGGGACTCCTCCATGTGTTTGCCATGTTGAGTGCAGCATGAAAAGTGTTCTATTTCCCAGGAGTGGTGGATGGTCAGTATTGCTGTGGAGCAGAGTTGGAAGCAAGGTTGGGTTTTGGAGCATTTGGTGAAGGGGCAGAGGGGCCAGGTATCAGGTGGCATGTTGCAACCTGGGTGTTTGATAGGAGTGGGTGGGGAAGAGCAGGGACAACCCTGAGGGAAGGTGGGGCTGCCATGGAGTGGGCACAGAGAGGGGGTCCCATCTTCCAGGGATAAGGGGAAGCATAGAGTGTTCCCCCCACTAGAGGTGGGGCCAAGTAAAAGGCCCCAAGGTGAGGCAACAATGGCCGGTCCCCTCAAACTATATATTTACTCTTCAGGGATGGGGGTCATAGTGGGGTCATCCAGGGATTCTGCCCTGCACCAGAGGATATCAGAGCTTAAGGAGTACCTGGTAGCATAAGGGGAGGAGCTCTGGGGATTGAGGGAGGAGTTGGCAGTGGCACAGCAGGATTGGGACACAGCAAGGTGGAGTTGCAAGTCCACCCAGCAGGAGTTGGAGGAGAGGGGCATCGAGATTCAGGAACTCCAGGGGCAGATGGGGTGGCTTTTAGCAGGCCATTGGCAGAGGAACTCAGTGGATCCAGGGTCATGGTGGGAGATTGCAGTGGACCTTGGGGAGCCCTTGCCATGGCATGAGCTTTTGGGCACCATGGTGGTGCAAATGGAGATGGACTTGGCAATAGCAGTGATGAAGAGGGGCACCCTGGAGTAGATTTCTTGAGTTTCTTGCTGTTCTATACCACACTATTATCTTGATCATCCATCTTGTACTTGTAGTTATGTAATTACAACCTTCTTGGTGGTTTTTGTGGTGATGTGTCATTTCCATGGCACCTTAAATAACAATTCCTGGCCATTGGTGTGGGTAGGAGTTGAATCCCTACTGAATCCAGAGGCAGGGGTTAAGCCCATAGATGCTATCTGTATATGCTAGTCCTGGGGATGCCAGGGCTTAGTTGGGTGTTGCCAGTGAAAGTCCCAGAGTTTGGCAGGGGCCCTGGAGAGGTTTTTTTGGGGTTCCCAGGTATTGTCCTTGGGTCCATAGCCCTTCTAATGGACCAGGTACCAAAGCTGACTGCAGATGAGGTGGGAGTTGAGGATGTCATCAACCTTGTAGTGGTATTTGTCTTTGACCTCAACAGGTGGGGGTTGGCCCAGACACTGGCCAGGGAAGGGTTTAGGGTTGTACTTCTTGAGGAGTTGCACATAGAAGACAGGGTGGAGGCCCTTCAGTCCCAGGGGCAGGTTGAGCTTATAGGTATGGGTCAAGACCTTCTGGAGAATCTTGAAGGGGCCAAGTTGCTTATGGTTGAGCTTCACTGAGGACCTTCAGGTCTTGAGGTTGCACTGGTCAAGCCAGACAAGAGTGCTGGGGGTTCAGTTGGGGGTCATTTTGCATATTTTGCATCAAGTGTTGGCATGCTTGGAGTATGCCCAATTGGCAGTGTTGATCTCCTCCTGGAGGAACTGGTGAAGGGACCAGAGGTCTTTGACAACTTTGTGGGCAATGTGCAAGGGGATGTCCTTGAGGGACAGGGTGAGCCAGGGGTTGTAGCCCTTGTTGGTGAAAAATGGGGAGACCCTGGTCACTGAGTGGGGAGTATTGTTGTAAGTAAACTCAGCCAGGAGTAGTTCTGCATGCCAGTTGTTCTGCAAGTGGTTAATACAGAGGCAGAGATACTGTTCCAAGGTCTGGTTTACTCATTTGGTTTGTCTGTTGGTCTCCAGGTGATATGCAGTTGACAGGTTGGTCTTGATTTTGAGTGCCTTGCATAGAGATTGCCAGAAATGGAATACAAACAGAGGTCCATGGTCAGAGATGATGTTGTCCAGGAGTCCATGCTTGAAGAATACATGTTCAAGAAAGAGTTTGGTGAACTCCAGAGCATTGTTGGTGGTGTGGCAGGGGATGAAGAAGGCTTGCTTGGTGAGGCAGCAGACAACAACAAGGATTGCATTGAAACTTTTGGAGTCAGGAAATTCAATGATGTGATCCATTGAAATTAAGGACAAGGGGCATTGGCCAATGGGGAGGGGTTTTAATAGTCCATGAGAATGATGGTGGGGTACCTTGGCCCAGAGACAAGGTTTGCAGGCCTATACATAGTGCATGACATCCTTCTTCATTCCTGGCCACAAGTAAGTATGGGAGATGAGCTGAAGGATCTTATAAATTCCTGGGTGTCCCCAGAGCTTGTGGTCATGGTGTTGCCAGAATATGTTGAGGTGAATGGATTTGTGATCTGAAGCATAGATTTGTCCATTCCAGAGCAGGAGGCAGTGGTCTGGAGACAGTGTGAAGGGGTTTTTGATGTTTGACTCATTGGCAAAGTTGTTGTAGGGGTCATGCTGGGCAAAGAAGGGGTCCAGGGGGGAGTTTCTGATTTGGTGGAGGATTCCTTCTTTGTTTAAAATCAGCATGGCATGTAGATGTTTAGGGAGGATTACCACTCAATGGTTAAACATGTTCCATTCAGCCTCAAATGACTTTTTTGGATACATGTCAGACCTCTGGGTGAGTGCATTGGGTTTTGTGCCAAGTTGTCTGGGGTGATAATGGATGGTGAAGTCATACTCTGAGAGGGTTTTGGACTATCAAGCTTGGTGGCAGCTGAGCTGTTTGGTGGTCATGAAGTATTGTAGATTATTATAATCAGAGTAGACTTGAATTTGGTGCAGGGATCCCTCAAGGTAGGCCTGCCATTGATGGAAGGCTTTGACAATCACAAGAAGTTCTTTGTTGTAGATGTTGTAGTTGAGCTCTGTGGGGATTATCAAACAGGTGTAAAAGGCAACAGGACAGAGGTCCTTTCCTCTGGAGTCAGACTGGGAGAGTATTCCAGCAATAGCATAGTCAAAGGCATCACATTCAAGTATGACCAGTAGGGAGGGGTTGAAGTGGTGGAGGACCAGAGCAGAGGTGAAGGCCTTCTTGAGGAAGAACACACTTTGGCACTTGCTGTCCCAATTCCAAGGAGTGTCCTTTCACATGAGTCAGTTGAGGGGTTTGGTGATTCTGGAGTAGTTGTTGATGAATCAGCAATAGAAGTTAGCAAACCCTAGGAACAACTGTACCTCCTTGATGTTCTGTGGCAGGGGCCAGTTGAGTATGGCTTCAACCTTAGCAGGATCCATTTGTACACCATTGGGAGTGACAATGACTCCAAGGTATTTGACCTCCTTTATGTGGTGTGGAAGGAGCATTTCTTAGGTTTGGCATGGAGGTGGTACTCCTGGAGTCATTCTAAGATGTGGTGGACATGCTCCAGGTGCTCCTCTGGCAAGTCTGAGTAGATCAGGATGTTGTCCAGATACACAATAACAAAGACATTGTTCATGTCATAGAAGATGTCATTTATGAAATACTGGAAGGTGGCAGAAGAGTTAGTCATTCCAAAGGGCATTACTAGGTACTCAAAGAGGCCATAGGAGGTGTGGAAGGCAGTCTTTCATTCATGTCCCAGAGCAATCCAGACATTGTTGTAGCTGGACTGGAGGTCTATCTTGGTGTAAACCTTGGCACTGCAGAGGCAGTCAACAAGGTCTCCAATCAGGAGGAAAGGGTATCAGTTCTTTTTTGTGACTTTATTAAGTCCCTGGTAATCCACACAGAGACAGAGGGAACCATCCTTCTTCTTGGCAAAAAGGACAGGGGCTCCAGCAGCAGAGGTTGAGGGTTAGATGAAACCCTTTCCAAGCATATCATCAAGGTAGTCCTTGAAAGCCTGGAGTTTCACCTCCAACAT
This sequence comes from Termitomyces sp. DKA64, assembly GCA_017657295.1. NCBI lineage: Eukaryota > Fungi > Basidiomycota > Agaricomycetes > Agaricales > Lyophyllaceae > Termitomyces > Termitomyces sp. DKA64. Next base: position 22,120 of record JAGGAV010000087.1, on the reverse strand, counting down.
GTTGTAGATCTTGCCAAAAGGAGGGGAGGTACCATCTTCAAGATTGATCATGTGGTCATAGGATCAATGCAGGGGAAGTTCCTTTGCACTTCCTTTGGAAAATACATCAGCAAATTCATGATACTCTAGGGGAACTACTTCACATAATATCTGTTCCTCTGTCTTTGGAGTCTCAAGTGATGTGATGCTGGCATGGAGATGTTCTTCCAGGAGTGTCAGGGTGATCTGGAGTTGGAAGGTGGGAGTACCGTCCTGCAGGATCTGTGCAAAGGGGATGGTGCCAATTATTTTAGTATTGAGGGTTTCCAGGTTGATGGTGCCTGGTATTAGGGGTGCAATGGTAGGGACCAGGGTTGTCAAGGTCCAAGTGGGGTAATTTGGGCCCTTATATTGGTTGCGGGGAATGTCAGGGGGGAGCTGTCAGGGCATACCTGCAGGAGTTTGAGGTGAAGATGTCTCTTCCTCCCCTTTGGGGTCATCCTTGGGCAATGTGGGGGTTCCAGTGGTTCTGGTATTGCTGGAGGCCAAATCAGGGTCACCAGGGTCATGGGGGAAGTAGGGGCAGAGGGTGATAGCAGCTGCTAGGCAAGCTTTGGGGCCAGAGAACTGCATAGTGAGGTCCTGCCAGTTGATGTCGGGATTGACATCATGCAGCCAAGGGAGTCTGAGCATGAATGGGGTCACCTCCAGGAGTTGGGTGATGAGAAGGTGGGTTGGAAATTGCAGGCCATTGTTAAGCATAAGAAAGCTGGGGTGGAACTTGGTGATCCCAGCAGTGGCAGGTCTTCTGTTGAATAGCTGTAACTCCAAAAGCATGTTAAGGGATTGCTGGGGGAGGTCAAGCTGATTGCTGACAAAGGTTCTGGAGGCTCCACTGTTGATGAGGGCATGGAGGACAACAGGGAAGTTGCTGAGGTGGGTGTTAATGATGAATGATTGTGCAGATTGGGAGCAGAGCTGCAGGGGGATTTGGGAAATGTCAGGGGTGACTTCCAAAACATTGTGAGCAGTGGGGATGTTGGAAGGGGATGGGCCCCAGGTTGGGTGAGTCATCCCTGTTGAGGTGGAGGGTAAGACTTGACCAGTCAATATAAGGGTTGGTTGCTTGGAGCCAGGAAAACCTGAGGATGAGGGAGGCGGAGGCATGCAACTTTGTGACTAGTAGCTGGAGGTCCTGCTGTTGCCCATTGGCAAAAGTGATCCTTGTTTCTACACAGTGGGTGATGTTGCCTGAAGAGGTTGGATTGCTGTCAAAGAGTTTTAGGGAGATCAGGAGGGGGAGGTGTTGGGGGGATTGTGGAGCAAGGGCTGCCAGGGATTTGTCAATGAAGTTGTCTGTTGCACCACTGTTGATTAGAGTAGGTATGGGGCTAGAGGTGAAGGGGAGGGTGGTATGAAGAAGGAGATTGTGGGTGGAATGCAAGGGGAGATGAGTTAGGAGGGTGTCCAGGGCAATTATTATTGCATGGAGAAGAGTAGCCAGGGCAGAGAAGACATTAGAGTCTGATCCACAATTTAGTGCATCTTCAGGACCTAAACTGCTGGGTTGTTTTCCATGAATCAATAGTCACAGTCCTCTCCATTGATGGTCCAGATGGCATGTCCCATCACCTGGTGTTTAGGGCAATCATTGATGAAATGGCCCTGTTCACCACACAGAATACATGCTCCTTCCTTTTGTCAATGTGCCTGGGTTCCTGTTGGGATGTCAATCCAAGGCTGGTCCTTGATCTGATTGGCACACAGGGCCTCCTGATTGTTTGTGGAGTCCAGGGGATTGTCCAGATCTGAGGAATTGTCAGGTTCAGGGTCTGGTTTCTAGATATTGAGCTTCTCTTCCTAGGCCAGTGTGTTATGTGTGTCATCCTGGATGTTTTGGGTCTGAGGCAGGGGTCTGGCATTATAATAGTAATAGTAGTTGTTCCCACCTCCACACTGAGGGGGGAAGTTATCCATGGCTAGGCCCCATTCACCAGAGAGTCCACCATTGGGGGGTCTGCCACTGGGGTTCAGGCCAATGTTACCCAGGGGGGTCCTGGGGCCCAGCGAGGGGGAGGGGGTCCTCTGGGGATTGGTGGGCCAAGATTGTTGGTGTTGGCATGGCAGTTAGGCAAGGGAATAGGTGTGGGTCAGGGTGGTGCAGGGAGAGGGATTGCCCTGGAGGCTGTGGAGCCAAAGGGCTGCTGGAGAGGGGGCAGGGGGTTGTTATGGGGAGGCAAGGCATATCCCTAGGAGGGGCAGAGGTCAACATGGGGGAGATGGTCCCTGGGGGAGCTTGGGAGCTCCTTCTCAAGGGGCATGTTCCCTACCAGAGTTCTCTGGTTCATTGATGTAGGAGAGGGTATGGGTGGAAGCAGTTACCATTGGGAGGTGGAGGGTAGGGAGGTTTCTAAATGGGGTGTTCAGATTGGATGGGCTGGTCCCAGGTGCAGAAGGCACTGGGGACAGAGTTATCCTGGGGGCAAGTGGAGAAGGCCAGAGTGTGGGTGGCAGGCTGGTCAAATAATCCCCTGGTGGGATTGAGGGACCTTAGGATGTTGGACACAGCATTGAGTTCTTCCTGTTGTTGAGCAATGGAGGTTGGGGCCTTGGCTGGGGCCCTGGTGGGTTTCTCCCATTGCACATGGAAGGAACAGGCAGGGTTCAAGGAGTTTTCAAAGTGATGGGGGTTTGGACTGGTGTGGAATTCATTGACCAGTGTGCAGAGTTCTTCCCAGAGGCTGGCATCAATTCTGAGGGTGCTCCATATGTCTTCAGAAAGGGTGCCTTGTTGGTAGCACTTGTGAAAGTCCAGGAGGCAATCTGCCCAGATCTTTGGTGTTCCCATGACATTTTGGTGTCCCAGGCTGATGAGGGCCCTTGCCCTCTTGGCAAATTCCATGGGAGATAGGTGGAGCAAGCAGAGGACCTCATTGCATTGTTGAGCATAGGCTTTGACTCTTTGCTGCCTAGGGGAGGGTGGGGCTTGAATGGAAGGAGCAGCAGAGGATTAGAGCCTTGGGGGAAAATATCTGTCAAGCTGTTCCAGGGGGACTGGGGCCACAGCTGGGGTGGGATAGGCATAGTAGGCCCTAGGGGGGAAAGCCAAGGGGGCTGGGGCCATAGGTGCCCAAGGAGCCAGCAGGGTTTTAGGCTGTAGCCAGGGGATACAGAAAGGGGTGGTGCTAGTCTGGAGGTGGGCCCTGGCTAATAGATGGGCCATAGGGGGCATGGTTTAGTTCTGGGGCCCAGTACTGCAGAGTGGCTGTGACATAGTGGTCAGGCATTGGATACAATGGGGGATAATAGGGGTTGGGAACTGGCCTACTATAATAGTTAGTTAGGTAACTGGTAGGTGGGTATGCAGGACTGTAGTTAGACATTGGGAATGGGTAAGGGGAGAGTCTTGATATTATGTCAGGTTCCACTGACCTGGGGGCTCAGCTATACTGGGCAAGTCCCTTACTAGGCAGACACAATATCTAAACCTACAATCCCTAACTCCAGTGAGCTCCAGAAGAGTGAAACAGGGTAGGAAAAGGAGATAGCAGAGGTCCCAGAAGGTCTGGGGTGTTTCTGTGGATCCTACAGGGAGTGGAGTGATTGGGTGAGTGGGAAACACATGTGGTGTGGAGCTCCAGAGTATTAATGATGAACTCAGCAAGTCCAGGTTACAAGTACAGGAGGTCCCAGAAGTCAAGACAAGACAAGAGATCAGAATGAGACAAGACAAGACTTTAAGAAACAGACAAGAGATAAAAAAGGAAACTGATAAGATCAAGATTGATAAGATGGAGACAGATGCAATCAGGAAAGGGATCAGATTAGACAAGACAATATGGAACAAGGAGATGGATACATGAGAGACATAACAAACATGAAAATGTAGGTAATATCAAGACTACCTAGCTACTTACTATGCCATGGCTTAAATACCTGTGGGGGGAACTCCTCCAAGATTGTGGGTCTGAGGTTGGGTCACACAGGTGAGTCTCAGGTGCAGTTGTTTGGGGTGTCCCAAGACTGGCTAGTTGGTGGCAGTTTTTGTATTGATATGTGACCATGATGTGTGCTGGGCTGGGTGGACTTATCTAGAGTCTGAGGGGATCTTGGGGACTGTCAGAGAAGTGTTGGGGTTTTCCAGAGAAGCCTTGGAAGTTGCCAGAGTGGGTACCAGGGGGTGGGAGGGTGTTGTGAGTGTTGGGGGTGAGGGGAAGTATGCCCCAGGCTTGCTAGTGTGGTTCAGGGAAGGTCTGGGGTCCAGTGGGGGTTCAGAGGCAGTTTGTGACACTGATGTCAGGTAAGTCTTCATTGTCTAATAGCTTGTTTTCTTCCAGCTGCCTAAGTCTGCTGATGTTGATGTCAAAAATGTTGCTAGGGACCTCAATGTTTTTCTGGGAAAACTGTGATAACAAGTGGAAGGCAACTACTGGTCAATGCAGCATTAAGCCATCCAATTTGCATATGATGTAGGCTCCTTGGTTCCTAGAGACAACAACTAGTGGTCCTAGGTATCAAGGCCTCATCTTCTTGTTGTGAGTGACTTCTATCTGAGTATTATGCATTAGAACCAAATTTCCTTGTGTGAAGTTGTAATCATGCATGGTAGCAGCATGCTCTCTTTTGAAGTGGAGGGCCACTAGGCATCAGGTGCTGAATACACTGTCATGGTATATTACCAAAAGCTTGCTAACAATAAAGGATTAAGTAAGCACTCCTAAGGTAAACCTTATCAATCAATTACTTCCTGAAGTAAAACATTTTATTAGGGAAAGGAAAGGAGGTGGGCTAAATCACCTCATCATCACTGAAGGTCAATAGCTCTTCTAGAGATCAGGTTGGTAGTTGTTAGTGTCATATCTGGCAGCAGTCCCAAGTACATTGCTTCAACTATATTGGCTAGAAGTAGTGGATATGCCCCATTAGCAGCATAGTAAGAAGAGCATCCTATTCTTCTTTGAACAATGACTCTTTCTGACCAGTATGTGGTTTCCAGCTAGATTGGTCACCATTGACTGCTTTAAAGAGTGCCTGGTAGACATCAAAGTGAGGTTGCTTGACTATGCCATTTGCCTGTTTTATGTAGCTGGATATGCATATATAATTGAGATGATATGTCTTGGATAGGTAGGTGACAGCCTCAATGATGGGAGGTCTGTTATGAGTAACAATTTTGTTTAGCACATCCCAGTGGCATATGATATCTTCAAATAGCCATTTAGTGATGCTGTCAGTATTCTTTCTTACTAGCACAAGTGTGTTTGGTAAATTTTGCAGGGGAGATGCAGAGGGAGTGGAGGACCTTGTTGTGCTGCTGGACATAGGCCTCAACCCATTGCTGTCTAGGGGAGGGTGAGGTTTGTATTTGGGGGGCAGCAGAAAGTCAAAGCTGAGGGGGGAAATAGCCATCAGGTTGTTCCAAGGAACCAGGGCTGCAGCTGGGACTGGGTAGACATCATAAGGTCCCAGGGTGAGGAAGGCTGAGTTGACTAGGGTTGTAGGTGCCCACATGGCCATGGGGGTCTTGGGCAATCCTCCTGGCAGTATGTGGAAGTAGGTTCCTTCAACAGGGTACAGGGGTACAACAAGGGGCATTGCCAGTTCAGAGGAGGTCCTTGACTGATGAAGGGGCCATAGGATACCTGGTTCAGGTCTGGAAGCCAGTATTGGGGAGCCAGTGCAGCATAGCAATAAGTGGGCATCCTCAGATAGAATGAGGCATAATACACTTCAGGTACTAGCCTACCATAGATGTTGGTTGGGTAGCCAGTGAGAGGGTATATGGAATTATATGAAGACATTGAAAATAGGATAAGGGAGAGTCTTGATATTATGTGAGGTTCCACTGACCATGGGGGCTCAGATTCACTGGGCAAGTCCTTACTAAGTAGATGCAACATTTTATACATATTGCTCCAGCAAGCTCCAGATAAGAGGAACTGAAGATGCAATGTCTAGGAGTGGTCCAAGTGAGTCTAGGGGACTCCAGTGAGGTGTACAATGTGGTGCAAACAAAGGGCAAGCACTGGGGACTCAGGTGCAAGATCCTAGGGGAAGTTATCAAGAAGATGTGGATGTCTAGGTTATGCAGGCAATGGGAACAGAATTGGGGGTTAATAGAAGGTCAGGTATAGAGTAATTAGACTTTAAGGATAACTCAGAACAAAATCCAAGCAAGTGTGCAGGATTGCAAGGAAAGATACTGGAACACAGAGATAGGAATGGAGGCTGGAGATGAAGGAAATAGAGTTGAGATGGAGCAGGCACACAAGACAAAAAAGAAAAGAGATGAGATGAGACAAGGCAAGAAAGATAATGAGAATGAGATGAGACAAGACAAGATGATATAGACATGAGACAAGAATGAGAATGAAATGAGATTGAGACAGTAGCAAAATAGTGAGATTGGAACAACAAGACAGAAAGGGGGCACAAATACAAGTAATATCAAGACTACCATAAATGATATTACTCTACAACTTAAATACTGGTGAGGGACTTCCTTCAGGACCACAGGTCTAAAGTTGGGACTTGTTGGGGCCACACAGGTCTGATGGGTGTTGGTTATGATTATTCAGGTGTGGGGAAACATCCCAAGACTGGTGGGCAGGTTGCAGTGGTGTTTGATGCATACCTCTAATGCATACTGGAGAAGCCAGAAGAAGTGTTGGAGCTATCCAAATACTTGGGAGAGGTTGGGAAAGTGATGGGGGCTACCAAGAGAAGCACTGTAGTTTGTTGGAGATGGTCAAGAGAAGAGGTCTCTGGATGAGTACATTGACTCCTTTTGAGCTCTGGTCAAGCAGGCTGCCTTTCCTAATGATCTACAACTTTGTCTCACCTTTTGAGAGGGACTCCACCCCTCTCTCATGGACTGAATTAACATTTTGGGAGAAGGACAACCAGACAACAAACATATTGAGACTTGGTACAAGGTGTCTCAAGAACAGTGGCAGCTCATGAAACTGAAGCAAGCACTTCATTGCACTCAGCCCTCTTCCATTCACTTCCATCCTGGGGTCACTACTAAACCAGGATTTCTACCTCAAGCTTGACCTTTCCCTGCTCTCTCTGTTTGCCCTGCTCTCTTTGTTTGCCTTGCTCTCTCTGTTTGCCCTGCTCCCATGCACACTCCTGCTCCTCCACCTACTTGTTCCCTGCCTGCAGGCATCCCTATGGATGTGGATGCTTCTTACCAATGTTTTTTTTTGTCCACCTCTCTGCTTTGCCAGCAATGTGGAAAGACAGGCCACCTTGCTTCTTACTGTCCCCATGGGATGGAAGTCTGCCACTTCTAGAGGTGGAGGTGGAGACAATGGACACCCAGCAGACTTGCAGTGTGGTTGCCTTACTCAATAGTGGGGCAACTGGACTTTTTCTTGATGCAGAAGATGTGAAACAACACCATCTTACTGCTTGACCACTCATATGCCCTATCCCAATATACAACATTGACAGTACCCCCAATGAAGCTGGCTACATTCACTCTGTGGTGGATCTGGTCCTCCACTATTAGACTCACTCAGATCATGCAGTTTTTGCTATCACCAGTTTGGGGAAACAGGATATGATCTTGGGGTTCACTTGGCTCTGAGAGCATAACCCTGAGGTTGACTGGGCAAAGGAAGTGGTGAAGATAAGCCATTACCCTTGTCATTGCACCACCTGCACAGGAGAAGCCAGAGAGAAATGTAGAGCAAAGGTCTGTGAGCATGCTGCCATACATGCCTGTCATGTAGGGCACCTCTCTTATGCTGATCTTGACCTTCTAGATCCCCCCCTTTGGCATTCCCTCATAGAGAGGCCCTCTACAAGGATGGTCAGAGGAGCTGGGTGTGAACCACAGGAGGAAGAAGGAGGTACAGGGGAATTTTCCAGTGCTCTGGACCCTGAGTCCCCAGACAAGACCATTAAAGTAGTTGATAGGCTCTATGCTACAGCACTCTGCCCACCTCTGAACAGGGCAGAGATTAGGGCCAGCCAGACCACTTTCCAAAGGCTGACTGAGGCATTTGCAGCAAACTCTCAGCCCAAACCCTTTTGTAGCACTGTCCCTTTTGTCCAAGGCATCTTTTGACTCACTTCCTGAGCATAAGCAATGGGACCATGCCATTGAGCTGATATCTGGAGCAGCACCTTCCAGTGGTAAAGTCTATCCACTCACACCACACAAGCAGGATGAACTGGATGCATTTCTGCAGGAGAACCTCAGCTCTGGCTAAATATAACCCTCTAAGTCCCCAATGGCTTCTCCAGTCTTCTTTATTAAGAAGGAGGATGGAGTGTGAGTTTGAGCAGACCAAGGTTGAATACCTAGGCCTGATTATTTCACATGGTATGGTGGAGATGGACCCAGTTAAGGTGGCAGGTGTAGCAGAATGACCAGAGCTGAAGAATAAGAAGGAAGTGCAGGCATTTCTGGGCTTTGTTAACTTCTGCCAGAGGTTTATCCAGGACTTTTCTTATCATGCTTACCCCCTTTTTGACCTCACCAGTAAGGATGTAGCATGGCAATGGGAGTCCTTGCAGCAAGCCACTCTTAATGCTCCCAAGCAAGCTGTTACCTATAAACCAGTCCTCCTGTTTTTGAACAATGACTCTCCTTTCTGTGTCAAAGCTGATAGCTCAGACTTCACCACTGGAGCCATCCTGTCCCAACAGTCAAAGGAGGATGGTAAGTGGCATCCTGTAGCCTTCTACTCAAAGAGTATTAATGTAGTAGAACAGAACTATGAGATCCATGACAAGGAGATGCTTGCTATTGTTTGATCCTTTGAGGAATGGCAACACTTTCCTGAGGGTGCTGAGCATAAGTTTGGAGTCTAGACAGATTATAAGAACCTTGAGCACTTTTGTTCAGCAAAGAAACTCAATCAGCATCAAGCTTCATGGTCCTTGTATCTGGCTAACTTTGACTTCTTGCCACATCACAAGCCTGGACAAAACATGGGTAAACTGGATGCACTGTCCAAAGAGCCAATCATAGCACAGGAGCAGACAATAACAACAACATTGTGCTTCTTAAGCCTGAGCTCTTTGCCATTCATGCTTTGGAAGGGATTGTGGTCCAAGAGGATGAGGCAAACATCCTCAAGGACATTTGACAAGGGAATACTGAGGATGCCCAGGAGGATACTGTAGTGCAGGCAGCACAGATCCTTCAGGCCTGACATGCTAGCAGAGTTAAATCAGTACATGCTGAAGAGGTGGAGTTTCCAGGATGGGCTGCTGACCTTCTAGAGGCATATCCATATGCCTAACATCCCTGAACTCTGACAGCATATTGTGGAGCAGCATCACAATTCTTGGGTGGCAGACCCTCCAGGTAGGTGGAAGACATTAGAACTGGTATCCTGGAATTATTGGTGGCCTCAGCTGTCTAGACACATTGGCACTTACACTAGCACCTGTGACCTCTGCCTTTGCACTAAACCTCATTGTCAGGCACCCATGGGCCAACTTCACCCTCTCCCAACTCTGGCTGGCTGCTGGAGCATTGCTTCAGTGGACTTCATTGTCAAACTTCTAGATGCTCATGGATATGATGCTATCATGGGGGTGGTAGATCTTTATAGGAAGGAAGCTCATTTCATCCCTTCTCCCAGGAGTTGTGCTGGATAAAGGTGTCCCAGGGTGCATTTCAAATTTGGTAGAGGATCTCTTCTTCATTCATAATTCTCATGGCTGAAGATGTTCAGGTGGATTTATCACTTGATGGTTGAACATGTTGCACTCAGCTTCAAATGATTTCTTGGGATACATGTCCAGCCTCCAGATGAGGGCATTGGGTTTGGCACCAAGTCAGCCATAGTGGTAGTGGATGGCAAAATTGGGTTTCAGGCTGGCAGGCTTGTTAGTGGCCTGACTTGTTTAGTGGTGGTAAAATATTGGAGATTATTGTGGTCAGAATATACTTGTCAGGATCTCTTGATTCTGGGGGGGCTCCTACAGAACAAAAGCACCACTTGGGCAGACTTGATAGCAAACAAGTATGTAGTTGAGTTGAGAAATAAGATAACTGAGAAAGATAAACCTGGAAACTTATAGATTGAAGAGAAAAAGATAGGAGGATAAACACAAGTAAAGCAGACACAATAGGTAATCTCAAGACTGGAGTGTAGCTACAGACTAGAGAACCTTATATAGCTGTAGGACACTACTAAAAGGGGAAGCTGGAAGTGATTCAAGTGAGATGGGAGTGATCTAACATAGATGAAAGTAATCTAAGTCAAGTGGAAGTGATTTAAGTCAGGTGGAAGTAATCTGAGTCAGGTGGAAGTGATCTAAATTATAGCAGGAAGTGATCTAAGTTTACAAGGAAGTGATCTGGAACAAGGAAAGCAATCCTGGAAGTGATCTTGGACAGGTGGAAGTGATCTGAGACAGGGAGAAGTGATCTGGGACAGGTGGAAGTGATCTGGACCTGTGGAAATGATCTGGAACAGTAAAAGCAGTCCTAAAGGTGGCTAAAACCTAGATGTGGCTGAAATAGGACTGCAGCTGAGATCTGGGGGTTTGGCTGAGATCTAGAGAGGGACTGTATAGACTCTGAGGTTGGATGATGATAAAGGGAAGGAGGAAATGATATGGGTCCTGACAATACTTGAATTTGGTGTGGTGCCCCTTTGAGATAGGCCCTCTATTGCCAGAAGGCTTCAACAATGGTGAGGAGCTCCTTATCATAGATATTGTAGTTGAGCTCTGCAGGGATCATTGAATGGGTGTAAAAGGTGGCAGAGTGGAGTTCCTTGCTACTGGAGGACATCTGGGAGAGTATGCCAGCAATGGCATAGTCTAAGGCATCACATTCAAGTATGATGGGATGGGTGGGGCCAAAGTAGTTGAGAATCAGGGCAGAGATGAAGTCTTCCTTGAGTAGGGTGAATACACTCTGACATTTGCTATCCCAGTTCCAGGGGGTGTCCTTCTATGTGAGCCAGTTGAGAAGTTTTGTGATTCCAGAGTAGTTGAAAGCCCAGAAAGGACTGTACCTCCTTGACATTCCAGGGTGGAGGTCAGTTGAGGATGGCCTCAACCTCAGCAGGGTCCATGTGTATGCTCTCTGAAGTGACTATAACCCCAAGATATTCAACTTTGGAAGTGTGGAAGGAGCACTTCTCTAGTTTGGCATGGAGGTGGTACTCCTGGAGTTGCTCAAGAACATGATAGACATGATCATGGCATTCCTCCAAGGAGTCCAAGTAGATCAGGATCTTGTTCAAATACACAATGATGAAGACATCATTCATGTTGTAGAAGATGTTGTTTATGAAGTACTGGATGGAAGAGCATCACAAGGTTTTTGAAGAGGCCATAGCAAGTGTGGAAGGCAGTTTTCCATTCATGTCCCAGAGCTATATGGATGTTGTTTTAGCCAGAGCAGAGATCTATTTTGGTGTATATCTTTGTGCTGCAGAGATGGTCAATACAGTCACCAGTCAGGGGGATAGGGCACCAATTCTTTTTGGTAACTCTGTTGAGTCCCCAGTAATCAACACAGAGGTGCAGGGAGCCATCCTTTTTTTAGCAAACAGAACCAAAGCTCTGGCAGCAGAGATCAATGGCCAGATGAAGCCTTTGCTGAGCGTCATTGAGGTAGTCCTTGAGGGCATGGAGTTTAACTTCCAACATGTTGTAGATCTTGCTGAATGAGGATGAGGTGTCTTCTTTGAGGTCTAATCTTGTGGTCATAAGACTATGTGGAGGGAGTTCTTTTGTGCTTCCTTCACAGAATATGTCAGCAAATTGATAATACTCCAAGGGAACTACTTTGTGCAAAATTTGTTACCCAGTTTGTGGTTCTGGTGGGGTGTTGCCAGCATGTAGGTGTTCTTCTGGTAGTACTGGGGTGATGTGAAGTTGGTAGGCAGGGGTGCCATCTTGCAGAATGCATGCAAAAGGGGCAGTGCCAATAATTTTGATGTCAAGGGCTTCCAGGTCAATGGGGTTTGCAGTCTGAGTTGTAGTTGTGGATTCCAGGGTTGTCTGGGGATGCCAGGTGGGGTAACTTGGGCTCTTGTACTTATTACAGGGGATGTTGGGGGAAAGCTTTTGGGGTGTGCCTAAGGAGGACTAGGATGAAGATGTATCTCCTCCTCTTCTTGGTTGTCCTTGTAGTTCCAGACTCATTGGGAATGAGGGTGGTATCACCTGGGTCATTGTTAGTGTGGAGGCAGAGGTGGATTGCGGCTGCCAAACATGCATTGGGGCTGAGAAACCTCATCATGAGATGCTTCCAGTCAATGTCAGGGTTGATGTTGCATAACCAGGATAGCCCAAGCACAATAGGGGTCATCTCTGGGAGCTGTGTACCTAGGAGGCAGACTGGGAACTGTAAACTGTTGTCTAGTATGATAGAGCTGGGGTGAAACTTGGTGATAGGCCCAGTGGAGGTGGAGCTTCCATTGATCAATTGCAGTTCCTGTGGCATGTTGAGGGTGTCAAGGAGGAGGTCAAGCTGGTTGTTAATGAATATGCCAGTGGCCCCACTGTCAACAAGGGTGGGGAGGACTGTGGAAGAGTTGACAAGCTGGGTATTGATAATGAATGACTGCATAGACTTTGAGCAGGGCTGCAGGGGGGTTTGGAGGGCATTGTCAGTATCTTCCAGGGCATCAGGGTTGGGGGAGACATTGAAAGGTATGGGTTCAAGGCTGGGTGAGTTATTCCTGGTTGAGGCAGAGGGTAAGACACTGCCAGTGTCAATGTGGGGATTGGTCATATGGAGCCAGGAGAACCTGAAGATGAGGGGGGCAGAGATGTGCAGCTCAGTAAACAACAGCCAGAGATTTTGCTGTTGTCCATTAGCAAAGGTGACAAGCATCTCCACTTAGTGGGTGATGTCACTGGCAGAAGTTGGGCCACTGTTGTAAAGTTTAAGGTAAATGGGGATGAGGAGAGGCTGCTGAGCAAGTTGCCAGGGACTCATCAATGAAACTGTCAGTTGCACCACTGTTGACTAAAGCATTGATGAAGTGTTGATGAGGGTGGTGTAGAAGGGAAGAGTAGTGCAGAGAAGGAGGGTTTGAGTGGATTGTGAAAGGAGATGTACCAAGAGGGTGTCCAGGGAGAGTGCTGTTGTGCAGAGTGTAACTAGGATGGAGAAGATGTCAATGTCTGATCTGCAATTTAGTACATCTTCAAAATCTAAACTACTGGGTTGTTTTCTATAAACCAGAAGTCACAATTGGTGCCATTAATAGTCCACACAGCATATCCCATGACCTGGCATTTAGGGCAGCTACTGATTAAATGTCCCTGCTCACCATACAAGATACATGCACCCTCTTTCTTTCATTGCTCTAGTATGTCAATCCAATGCCTGCTCTTGACCCAGTTGGCACACAGTGTCAGGTTCTGCTGACCACAGGGGCCCTGATCCACTGGGCAAGTTGCTACTAGGCAGACACAACCACTATGTATACCTATGAGTACTCTGGGAATCTCTAGAAGCCCAGAAGTGTCAGGATGGAGCAGGGGAGGTGGGCAGAAGAAGTTCTAGAAGCTTCAGGGATGTCTAAGGAGTTGTGGGTGTTGACACTAGGGCATACAGGATGGTTTTCAGGAGCAGCTATCAAGAAAAGTGGGGTTAAACAGGAGTCATGCAACTGAAGGGAGTAGGACTGGTTTTGAGAGAAGATCAAGTGTCAAATGATCAGACCTCAAGGAGGGTTTGGAATGGGTCCTGAGAGGTTACCAGAGCAGAGGAGAGTCAGAAGAACTGGGAGATGTAAGGATAAACTAGGAGACCATGAAGATAAGCTGGGGGACATGAAAATGAACCAGGAAACTGAGGGAATAAATCCAGAGACTGGGGGTTAAACTGGGAGATGAGAACAAAACAAGATAGAATTGGAAAGAAATGAAGAGACACAAGAACTGTGAGGGGACAAATACTACTGCAGACTTATCTGGCAGAAGCAAGAAGACACAGGTGATGAGCAGGAGTCAAAGGAGCACAGAGGTGGCTAAGAGTCAGGCAAGGGATGAGCATAGTGAGCTAAGCACAAGAAATGATGCTGGGGTTCTCACAGTTGGCTCAATGGATAGACCAGATGAACACTGCTATTGTTCAGTCAAAGGATATTCTATCCTGCTGACAGGCTTATATACTACATCTGTCAGGTTCCACTGACCACAGGGGCTCAGCTTAACTGGGCAAGTCCTTACTAGGTAGATGTGATGTCCTGCACCTATAACCTAGTGCTCTGGGGAGGTCTGGACATCAGATACTTGCAAGGATGAGTTAAGGGAAGTAGTCTGAGCAAGTCTAGGATGGTCTGGAGAAGTCTAAGACAAGGTACAATGAGGGCTGGGCTAGGGGGTACATCAGGTACAAGTCTGGAGGCAAGTGTTGAGTGTGCAGGGCAATTGGGGGTCACACAAGCAACAGGAGCAGGACCAGGGGTTTAACAGGAAATCAAGTAGGCTTGATGGGTTCTGGGGCCAATTGTAGGACAAGTCCAGAATTAAATATGAATGTACAGGGCTGTAAATGCATGAATGGAGAGATGAATGGAGATTGGAATGGAATCAGAGTTGAAAGGAAACTAGGCACATGTGAAAGGAAACAGAGACAGACAAGACAAGACAGAGTCAAGGCAAGATTGAGATGGGAATGGAATAGAATTGGAAGAGACATGAGACCAGAGATAGAGACAGAGACAGAGATAGAGTAGGGAAGCATAACAGATACAAAACATAAACAGACAAGCAACAGCAGCAATATTGAGACTACCATAGCAGACATTACTCTATGACTTATATACTAACTACTGGAATCACATGGGGGTTACAGGTCTAACAGCAGGGATCATTGGGGCTGCACAGTTCTGGAGGGTGTCAGTTCTGATTGGGTGGGCTGTGGTGACACATTGGTGTGGGTTCACAACTTGTGCCAGGGTTCCCAGGAAGCATTGGAGATAGTCATGGCAGGTGCTGTGAGTGAACAATGGTTGGGGTGAGTCAAGGAGGTGCTGGTGGGTAGTCCAGGCATTTGGGCTGTGTGGAAGGGAGGTCTAGAAGTCCAGGGATGGGTCATGACAATGTCCATGGCTATGCTATGACTAGTGTTATATGTGGTAAGTGACCCCAGATATGCTAAGCAGTAATAGAAAAAAGAGGAAATAGGGTCCAATGACTACAAAATGCTGACTACTACTATTTGGAAGGTGTAGGGACAAGGCAGCTGATCAGTCAGTAATGTTAGAGATGATGCAAGTCCTATAACTAAGGCTGGATAGAGTTGGAGTTACCATAATGAGGTTGTCCCTTTACAAGAACTGGGACAAAAACATAGGTAATATCAAGACTACTGTAATTGATATTAGTCTACAGCTTAAGTACTGATGAGAAAACCTTTTCAGAGTTGCAGATCTATGGATCTAAGCTCATCAGGACACTATGTGGGCCTTGGGTCATCATTGTTTGAATGCAGGAAATGTCCTGAGACTTGTGAGCAGGGCATGGCAATGCTTTGATGTGGATCTGTGATGTGTGATGCCAGCTAGGGGCTGAAAGAAGTCTTGAGGCTATCCAAGTCTTCAGTTGAGGTCTGGGAAGTGATGGGGCTTACCAGGGGAAGTGCTGGGGTTTGCCAGAGAAGTGTCAGAGTCTGCCAGAAAAGCATTGAGGGTCTGCTATGGTGGATGCCAGGAGTGGGAGTTGGTTATAGGAGCTCATAGGGTTTGGAAGGGGCTCCAGGCTGTCAGGATTAGTTGGAATGCAATCCAGAAGTTGTAGTAAGGCCCATGAGTCTGGGGGTGGGTTGTGACACACAGAGCTTCTTGGTTATCTGCAGGGTTTGAGGTGTTGATTGAGTCCTGAGGTATGTCAGAATTAGGATCCAAAGGCTTGAGAGTCACATGGAGGTTGGCAGCATTGAGCTGGGCTAGGAGCAGGGTCCCAGGAGTCAGTTTCTATTAGCAGGGCCTCATCCTGGAGGAAAGCATGATGCAGGGTTGGCAGGTGCTGGAGCAGAGGACTGGTTGCTGTTGGCTGCTTCAGACTGCCAGTTGGGGTTTATAGAGAGATTCCAGGTAGGTTCAGGGGGCTGTATTCTCACTCCAGTCTTCCCAGTAACATTGGTCAATCTGAATAACAAGTGCTTTATATCCATCATAGGTGGGTTGCTTTGGTGCAAGGCAGAGGACATCTTTGATGCATTGGGGAAGGGCATGGCAGAGGACAAACCAGAGGGCATTGTAGTTCCAGGCTGTCTTGCAGGCTTCCCTTCAAACCAGACAATGAATGTGTGAAACATTCTTTATTGCACATCTGGATGTTAAATGGATTTTCCTTGGCTTCAGCTACAGTGTCAAATATGCCAAACTTACTGGAAAATTCCTGTGTGAAGGCCTGCCAGTTTGAGAGTACTGGATTGTTGGGGTCAAACTAGAGCAGCACCATATGGTGGTCAAAGGTAATGCCCTATAGGTATGAGGTGGCAAATGCAACTTGTGAACTCTTAAGTTGGAAGGTTATGGGCTTAGATTGAAACATTGTGAAACACTAGGTGAGCAAAGTCCTCCATTTGTGGGGGTTGCAGCTGTGAAAGGATTCTGATTTTTGAATGTTGAGCTTACCTTCCCAGGCCAGTATGTTGCAAGTGTTGTTCTGGCTGTTTTGGTTATGGGATAAGTAGTATTAGTAATAGTTATTCCTCCTGCTGTGTTGGGGGAGAAAGGCATCCATTGCCAGGCCCCACTCACCTGGAGGTCTGCCATTGGGGAGTCCACCACCTGGGGATGGTCAACTATTGCACACAAGGGGTCCCAGATCCCAATGGGGAAGTGTGGGTCCTCTGGGAGTTAGTGGTCTTAAATTGCTGTCAGTATTGAGGGATTTGCTTGGCAGAGGAATCAGAGGAATGGGGGGTTGGAGTAGCCCAGAAGGAAAAGCAGGTCTGGGTACTTCAGGGCCTATGGGTTGATGCAGGAGAACTGGGGCATTGCTGCAGAGTTTGCAAGGCAGTGGTGCATTTCCATGAGAGGCACCCAGGTTGACATGAGGGGGTTCTTTGTGCTTCATTAGGAGGGGTGTATAAGGACAATCTTTGGAAGCAATGGCTGAATCATGCAGCTAGCAGAGGGGAATCCAAAGTGTATTAGATATGTAATAGATAATACAAATAGTAGACTAATCACCTAGCAGAGGGGAATCCAAAGAGAACAAGTCTAAGGATCTCCTCTGCTCAGTGCAGTGCATCAGGGGGCAGCAGAGGCATAGGAACAACTGTGTAGGTGACTGGAGTTAGCCAAAGTATGCAACAATGGATCATGGAAAGTTCTGGGGGTCTCCAGAGATCTTTCAAGACCTGTAGAATGCCCTGGAGTCATTGAATGAGCCTTAGAGAAATGGAAACAGGCAAGGAGAGTCAGTGTCAGACAGGGGTGGAGGTTGTAAATGGGTAGTCCCCTGACATCATCCCCCCTCTAGCATGCAGCATCTTGACATGTGAGGTAGAAAAAATTCCAAATCACCTGGTCTGCCAGGGGGAGGGGATATATCCCTCTGATGGCTTGTGGCATGTCTGGACGTTGTTGATGGAACTCCCTGACCAGTCCAGGCACATGCATGTTCTCTCAGGGTTCCCAGTAAATGCCCTCAATCCTGTAGCCTTTCCACTTCACCTTGTATTGTAGTCCCCACCAGAATAGATGGCTGTTCAGGATCTCTTCCACCTCATACTTCTCACTGTTGTTGACCACCACTGGAGGGGGCAGAGATGTTGGGCAACATCCTGGGATAGGGTCTGCTGGGGCTGGAGTCAGTTTGACCACATTGAAGACCAGATAGAGCTGGTGCATTCCTGTAGGGAGCCAGAGTCAATAAGCTAGGGGCCCTACTTGTCATTCTACCATGAAGGGTCCTAATTGCCAGTGCAAAAGCTTCTTTGATGGCCAGGTGGTCATAATGTCAGAGGCATCCAGGTAGACTTGATCTCTAGGCTTGTACTGGTGTGCTGAGGTCCTTCCATAGTTGTAGTACTGTGCCATGTCATCCTTCACCTTTGCCAGTGCTGCCCATGCCTCTTCCTGCACAATCTTCATCTGGTCTACAAATTCATTCACTGCCTCATTCTCCAAAGGTCAGGCCCAGGGTTTGAAGCCCATGCACAGATGATGTCCAGTGTTCAGGTAAAAGGGTGAATACTGGGTGGCCATGTGAAAATGGTTGTTGTACTGGAACTCAGCATCAGGAAGGAGCTTGTCCCAGTCATCCTGGCATTTGTTGCAGAAGAGGCAAAGGTATTGTTCAAGCTCCTAGTTCATATGCTTGGTCTGGCCATCAGACTGTGGGTGATAGGCAGTGGAGGTGTGCAGCTTCACATTGAGTAGCCAGTAGAGCTCCCAAGTGAAGTCCACCACAAATTGTGGGCCCCAGTCAGATACATAGGCATTGGAGAGGCCATGCAACTTCCAGACATTCCTCTGGTACAGATTGGCAGCACCCATGGCAGAGCAAGTGGTGTGAGTGGGGATGAAGTGTGCTTGCTTGCCATAGAGGTCCACCACTACCATGATGGCATTGTAGCCATGGGCATTGGGGAGTTCTACAATGAAGTCTACCAAGGTGATGCTTCATTGCTCTGCAGGGATAAGCAGGGGGTGCAGCTGGCCAGAGGGAAGGTGGCATTGGGGCTTGGTCTGGAGACAGAGATCACATGTACTAGTGTAGGATTCAATGTACTAGGACATTTGGGGCCACCAGTAGTTCTAGGACACCAGTTCTAGTGTCTTCCACTAGCTGAAGTGTTCTGTGGCAGAGCTCTGGGTTGTTGGGCATGTAGATACAGTCCTGGAAGGTCAGGAGTCCATCACAGAGGGCCCATTTATCTGCACAGACTGACTTGATGCTGGTGGTGCATCTGGACTTGAGTGCCTGGGCCACCTGAGCAACCAGTTTCTTCTGCAGACCATCCCAATTGCCCCACCAGATGTCCTGGAGGATCTCCACCTCTGTCCCCTTGATGGCTAGGCCTTCCATGGCTCCAACTGTGAACAACTCAGACCAGAGGAGCATGATGTTGCTGTTGTCATCTCCCCCAGTACCATGGTCTGCTCTCCAGGACAGGGTGTCCAGCTTTCCCATGCTCTGGCATGGCTTGTGGTGCAGTGAGAAGTCAGAATTGGCTAAATAGAGGGACCACTGGGCCTGTCTGCAATTAAGCTTCTTGGCCATCCAGAAGTACTCAAGCTTCTTGTGATCCATCCAGACTTTGAACTTATGCCATGCACTCTCCAGGAAATGCCACCATTCCTTAGACCAGATGATGGCCAGCATCTCCTTGTCATGGATTTCATAGTTGTGTTTGACTACATTCAGACTCTTTGAGTAGAAGGCCACCAGATGCCACTTTCTATCCTCCTGGGATTGTTGTGACAGAACAGCTTCAGTGGCAAAGTCAGAGCTGTCAGCTTTCACCTGAAAGGGGGAGTCATTGTCCAAAAGAGGAGGACAGGTCTGGAGGTGATGGTGTGCTTGAGATTGTCAAAAGCCATCTGCTCTGGGTACTGCCATTTCCAGGCAGCATCCTTAGTGGTGAGGTTAAATAGTGGTTGGGCATGGTGAAAGAAATCCTGGATAAACCTCCAGTAGAAGTTGGTGAACCCTAAGAGACTTCCTTCTTGTTCTTGGGCTCTGGCCACTCCACCACACCTGCCACCTTCACCAGATCCATCTCCACGGCTCCATGTAAGATGATCAACCCAAGGTACTCAATCTGGGTTTGTTCAGACTCACACTTCTCTAGTTTGAGATAGAGTTGGTGAAGGCAGAGGCATTCCAAGACAATGTGCATGACCCAGCAGTGCTCCTCTAATGTTTTAGTGTAAATGAGGATATTGTCAAGGTATACACACACTATGCCTTCTGCTATCAGGTCCTGGAAGATGTTGTTCATCATTGTCTGGAAGGTGGTGGGGCTGTTGGTGAGTCCAAAGAACATGATGAGAGGTTCAAACAATCCCTGGTTGGTCTAGAAGGCAGCCTTCCACTTGTCTCCCTCCTGGATCCATACATTGTTGTAGCCCCACCAGATGTCCAATTTGGTGAAGTACTGTGCTCCCTGGAGATTGTTGATGAGCTCCAAGATGAGAGGGAGGGGGTAGCAGTACTTCACCATCATGGCATTAAGCACCTGGTAGTCCTGGACCAGTTGGAGGGAGCCATCCTTCTTCTTGATGAAGAAGACTGGAGAGGCCATGGGGGATTTGGAGGGGTGGATGTGGCTGGAGGCTAAGTTCTCCTGTAGGAAGGCATTGAGTTCATCCTGCTCCTTTGGCACCAGTGGGTAGGCCTTGTAGCTAGCAGGCTTAGAGTCTGGTATTAATTTGATGGCATGGTTCCACTGTTTGTGCTCTGGAAGCAAGTCAAATGAGGCCTTAGAGAACACATCCTTGAATGCATGGAAATATGGAGGTACAATGTCCCAGAGCTCTCAGGGCATGGAGTTGGCCACAAAGCCCTGGGCCAGCCACTGAGAAGTGGTCTGGCTGGCCCAGATCTCTGCAACAGAGGGTGGGGAGTGCAGGGTGGTGGTGTATATCCAATCTCCAGTTTCCACAGCTTTGTCTGGGGACTCTGGGTCATGCAAGTCACAAAACTCCCCTAACAGATTCTCCTCTGAAGTCCTGCCACCACTCCAGTTATCCTCATAGAGGGCCTCTCTATGGGGGAACACCAAGGGTGGGGGGTCCAGAAGATCCAGATCTGCAAAGGAGAGATGGCCTGCCCAGCAAGCCCAAATAGCTGCACACTCTCAAACTGCAACCTGGTGCTGTTCCCTGACCTCAGTGGTGCAGGTGGCACACCTCTGGGAACATCAGCTCATGGTCACCTCACCCCAGGCCCAGTCTACTTTGGGGTTGTGCTCCTGAAGCCAGGTGAATCTGAGGATCATGTCCTGCTTACTGGGGCTGGTGATGGCAAACATAGCCTGCTCTACATGGCTTTGGTAGTGGAGGACAAGGTTGATCACAGAGTTGATGCCCCAGCCTTGTTGGGTGTTCCATCAATGTTGAACACCAGAATGGGCTGGGACAGCAGCTGTGTGGTTAGGCAGTGGTGCTGGACAAACTCTAAGACTAGGAACAACCCTGTGGCATCACTGTCCAGGAGGGCAGTAATGTACCTTATGACCTAACAAACAGTGCCATACAAAATGCCCATGTTTCTGGCATCTCTGGCACAGCAGTGGCATGATGCAGCACTGTTGGGTAGCATCAACATCCATGGGGATGCCTGGAGGTAAGGGTTGTGGGGCGGAGCTGGCTGGAGCAGAGACAGGTGCTGGGGAAACTGGGGTGGCATACTAGAAAGTGGAGATGGGGGCAGGGCAGTGAGTTGGGTGCATGGAACATAACTCCCATCAAATCTCCATGAGCTGCCACTGATCATGGGCCACTTTATACCAGGAGGCAATCTGCTCATTGTCTGAGTGGCCCTTGGCAAGGTTGTTGATACATTCCAGTAGTGTGAGGTGCAAACCATGCTGGAATGTGAGGCACAGTTGGAGGCCATTGGGGTAGGCTGCTTGCTTGACTAGTGCCCAGAAGGAGTCAATATACTCATCCAGCATCCATTTCCCTTGCCTGTACTGCTTCCAGTTGCATAGCACTAAGGCTGCAGCTTTGGTGGGGTCAATCAGAAAGAACTCTGCCCAGAAGTCCTTTTTGAAGGCTGCCCAATCCAACTTCTGACACCTCTGGGATGTCAATACACCCATACTGCATAGGTGGAGGCATGCCCTGTCTTCATGTATGACAAGACCCAGGCTATTTTCAGCACATCAGAATCAAAAGTGTCCCTACTGAGATGGATGTAGGTGAGGCAGGACTGGAGGAAACACTCTCTGCTGGAGCAGTTGCCATTGTATGTGTCTGGAAGCATGGGGTGGGGAATGCATGCTCAGATGGCTACCAGAGCTGCTGGGAAGGTGACAGGAGCCACCAGGGGTGTTTCCACAGCTGGGAGTGGCATAGAAGTGGGGGTCAGGCACTCTAGTAGTGCCTGGAGGGACTGGGAGATGAGTTTGGTGGTTTGGCAAAGGGTGGAGAGTTTGATTGTGTGGTGTGTGAGGGAGGATTGGGTTAATTGCACCTGGTTCTCTAGGTGTAGCAGGCAAGTCCAGGCCTTGTCC
>JAGGAV010000086.1:16980-41128 GCA_017657295.1 Termitomyces sp. DKA64 | reverse complement strand
TAGCCCTTCCACCTCACCTTGTATTATAGTCACCATTGGAACAAATGGCTATCTAGGATCTTCTCCACCTCATACTCCTTGCTATCATTGACTACCACCAAAAGTGGTGGGGGTGCTGAGCATTGCCTTGGGATAGAGTCCACTGGGGCTGGAGTCAGTTTGATCATGTTACAGACTGGATGGAGCTGGTGCATTCTCATGGGGAGCTAGAGTTGATAAGTTAGGAGCCCTACCTGCTATTCTGCTATAAAGGGTTCTAATTGCTAGTGTGAGAGCTTTTTTGATAACTGGGTGGGTGGTTGTAATATTGGAGGCATCTAGATAAACTTAATTTCTGGGCTTGTAGTTAGGCACCAGGGTCCTTCTACAGTCATAATATTGAGTTATGTCATCTTTGGCCTTTGTCAGTGCTGCCTAGGCTTTCTCCTGTGCAATCTTCATCTAGTCCACAAACTTGTTTACAGCTTTGTTCTCCGAAGGTTGGGCCTGGAATTTGAAGCTTATGCATGGGTGACATCTGGTGTCCAGGAAGAAGGGCAAAACTTGGGTCACCATGTAAACATGGTTGTTGTACTGAAACTCAGCATCAGGGAAGAGTTCATCCCAATCATCCTGGCACTCATTGCAAAAGAGGCAGAGGTATTGTTTAAGCTCCTGGTTTATGCATTTGGTCTGGCTGTCAGACTACAGATAGTAGGTGGTGGAAGTATGGAGCTTCACATTGAGTAGCTGGTAGAGCTCTCAGGTGAAGTCTACTATGAATTGTGGACCCCAGTCAGATATGTAGGCATTGGAGAGGCCATGCAACTTCCAGACATTTTTCTGGTATAGGTTAGCAGTGCCCATGGCAAAGCAGGTGGTATAGGTAGGGATGAAATGTGCTTATTTGCCACAGAGGTCCACCATTACGATGATGGCATTATAACTATGGGCATTGGGGAGCTCTATGATGAAGTCTATCAAGGTGACACTCCATTACTCTGCAGGGATAGGCAGGGGATAGAGCTGTCCAAAGGGGAGGTGACATTGGAGCTTGGTCTGGAGATAGAAATCACATGTACTAATGTAGGACCTAATATACTAGGACATCTGGGGCTACCAATAGTTCTGGGACATTAGCTCCAACATTTTTCACTAGCTGGGGTGTCCTGCAATTCAAGAGTTGTGGTGTTGCTCTATAATCCTCTGGCAGAGCTCCAAGTCATTGGGCACATAGATATAATCTTGAAAGGTCAGGAGTTCATTGCAGAAGGCACATTTGTTGGCATGGACAGACTTGACATTAATGGTATGTCTGGACTTAAGTGCCCTGGCTGCCTAGATGATAAGTTCCTCCTGAAGACCATTCCAGTTTTCCTGCCTGATGTCTCAGAGGATCTCCATCTCTGCCCCCTTGATGGTTAAGCCCTCCATGGCTTGAATTGCAAACAACTCAGGTTGGACAAGCACAATGTTGCTGTTGTCATCTTCTCCAGTGCCATGGTCTACTCTCTGAGACAGGGCATCTGGCTTTTCCATGCTCTGGCCTGGCTTGTGGTACAGCAAGAAATCAAACTTGGCTAGGTAGAGGGACCACCAGGCCTGCTGGTGGTTGAGCTTCTTGGCTATCTGGAAATACTTGAGATTCTTGTGATCTGTCCACACTTCAAACTTATGCTGCACACCCTCCAGAAAATGCCATAACTCCTCAAAAGACCAGATGATAGCTAGCATCTCCTTGTCATGGATTTCATAGTTGCACTCCACTATGAGAACATGATGAGAGTTTTGAATAATCCCCAGTTAGTCCAGAAGGCAGCCTTCCATTTGTCTTCCTCCTGGATGTGTACATTGTTGTGGCCCCACCAGACATCTAATTTGGTGAAGTACTGTGCACTCTAAAGATTGTTGATGAGCTTGGAGATGAGGGGGAGGGGGTAGCAGTTCTTCACAGTCATGGCATTAAGAATCTAGTAGTCTTGGACCAGTTGGGGGGAGCCATCCTTCTTCTTGATGAAGAAGACTGGAGAGGCCATCAGGGATTTGGAGGGGCAGATGTGACTGGAGGCCAAATTCTCCTATAGAAAGGCATTGAGCTTGTCTTGCTCCTTTGGCACCAGTGGGTAGACTTTATAGCTTGCAGGCTTAGAGTCCAGTATTAATTCAATGGCATGGTCCCATTGCTTGTGCTCTAGAAGCAAGTCAAAGGAGTCCTTAGAGAATATGTCCTCAAAGTCATGTAGATGATGAGGAACTGTGTTACAAAAGGGTTTGAGTTAGGAATTTGCTACAAATGCCTCAGCTAGTTGAGAAGTTGTCTGACTAGCTCTGATCTCTACCACCATAGGAGGAGGGCAGAGCATTGTGGCATAGATCCTATCACCTACCTCAATGGTCTTATCTGAGACTCTGGGTTTGGAGCACCAGTGAAGTCCCCTTCACATTCATCTTCCTCCTGAAGTTTACACCCAATACCTTGGACATCCTTGTAGATGGCCTCTCTATGAGGGAATGCCAGAGGGGAGGAATCCAAAAGGTTGAGATCAGCAAAGAGGAGATGCCCTGTGTAACAAGCACACATAGATGGCAGCATGCTCACAGACCTTTGCTCTATGCTCCTTGCAGGCCTTCTCCTTACAGGTCAGGCAATGATGGAGATAATGGCTCATCTTCACCTCACTCTTGGTCCAGTCAATCTCAGAGATATGTTCTCATAACTAAGTGAACCCTAAGATCATGTCTTGCTTCCCCAAACTAGTGACAGCAAAAGCAGCATGTTTAGAGTGGTCCTGATAATGAAGCACCAGATCCACTACAGAGCAAATAGAGCCAGCTTTGTTGAGTGTGCCATCAACATTGTATATAGGGATTGGACAAGAGAGGGGGCAGGTAGTGAGATGGTGTCATTGCACTTAGTCTGTGTCAAGAAAGAGGCCTGTTGCTCCACTATCAAGCAGGGCAACAATGCTCCAGGTCTGCTGGGTATCCATTGTCTCAATTTCAACTTGTAGCTTCAAGAAGTTGACAGGAGGGGTGGAAGCAGCAATGTAATGATGGGGAAGATGATGTTCTCATGCAGGAATCTGAGTGTGTGGTCTAGGAGGAGTATCCCCAGCTGAGGCTTTAGCTGGGAGGGGGCTTTGTACATCTGAGGGGGGGCTTATTGTTTTGGGCATAGTATCAATGGCAGCAACAGATATATTTAATCCTATAGACAGGAAGGCAAAACAATTAGCACTAGGCAATGAGAGCATACAATTTATCTGTTGCCTTTTTAAAAATCCTCCTCTGGCTTTACTAATGCAACCTCTGACTCCTGGACAACCTCAGTGGGCAGAGTAGTTAAAAGGGCATCTGGAGAGGGGGCTCCTGACACATCCTAGGCTGCTAGAAGCTAGACAAGCAGCTCCTCCTGCTCTGATGAAGAGAGGTAATGCACTTTCAACTCTTAAGGACAATAATGGGCAAAGTGGCCAGCCCTTTCATAGTGTTGACATAACAGAGGGGTGGAGGCAGGAGGCATCAACATTTATAGGGGCTCCCTGGAGTAGAGGACATGGGGAAGCAGCTGGAGGAGCATGTAAGGAGCAATAGGAGAGAGAACAAGAAGGATTGCACCTGCTTGAGGGGTAGCCAGAGAGCAAAAGGGAACTGGAGGACACTGAATATGTTGCAGCTCATGCTTAAGTTCTATTAGCTGCCACTGCTCAAGTGCCACCTTGTACCATATGTCTACATATTCATCATCTGGGTGCCTCTCAGCCATATTATCAATACAGTTCATGAGAGAGGGGTGGAGTCCTTCCCAAAAAGTGAGGCAGAGCTGAAAACCATCTGGATACTCAGCCTGCTCAACCAAGGCACAGAACAAATCAATATACTCATCCAAAGACTGCTTTCCTTGACCATACTGATCTTGGTCTCAAAGAGAGAGGGCAGCAGTCTTGGCTGGGTTGAAGGGAACAACTCAGCTTGGAAATCCTTCTCAAACTCTATCCAAATAGCAAAACTCTCTACTCCTCCTAGACACTGAAAAATGCATAATGCATAGGTCAAAGCTTGACCTATCATCATATAGGAGAGGACCTGGATGATCTTGAGGGCATCAGAGGTGAAGGCTTGACCACTCAGCTGAATATAGGTGATACAAGACTGGAGGAAATGTTCCCCAACCTTACAGTCCCCATCAAAGATGTCAGGAAGCACAGGGCAAGGAAGTTACCTTCATTTTGCAGCTAGAAATTTCACATAATGTACTTAGCTTCATTGACAATGTTAGTGCTAAGGGTCTAAAAGACTGGAAACTAGTTGATAGTATCCCTGCTAAATATCCTGCTAACCCAAACATTTGCTTAGTGCTATGGGAGTTCTTTGAACTTTTTAATCAGGTTCTCCAGCAAATGAAGTATTGTGGAAGTATGTTTTCAGAGCATAAACTGATCTTGTGCTTGCCAACCTTTAAAATCCTTGATCACATTTGTACACCCAGTGATCACATACTGGACAAAAGTCACTTGGCTTTGCTCAAGTGTTGGGGCCCTTGTAAGTTGCTATCCAAGGTTCAAGCTTTCTGACATTCTTCAAATATTTGTTAAGAACTTTGCCCACCATGCTAATGACTTAACAAAGCTTACTTGAACTGGAGTTCCTTTTGAATTTGGGCCCAACTAAATCAATGCCCAACATAACCTCATCAAAGCCTTACAAGATGCTAAGCCCCTTGTCCCTATTGATTATGAATCACCTAACCCTGTCATCTTAAAGGTTAATACATCATACATTGCTGTGAGTTATTACCTTTGCCAGTGCACTAGTGACAATTCTAAAGAATGTCACTATAACTGCTTTGGCTTTATTACTCTCAATGATAGGGGGTCACAATTCAGTCAACCCAATCTTGAGCTCTATAGTCTTTATCTCACCTTTCAAGCCTTACAAATGTACCTTATTGGTGTTTGAAACCTTATCATTGAAGTCAATGCTCACTATATTAAGGGGATGCTTCAGAACTCTGACATTCAACCCTCTACTAGCATGAATAGATGGATTATAGCAATCCTTATGTTCCACTTTGAGCTTGTACATGTGAAAGGTACTTTTCATGGACCCAATGAACTTGTACAATATTTACTACAGCCTAGCAACCCTATACTAGACAATAGCAACAATGCTGTTTATAAAGACTGGATTGATCATTTACACAGCTACATTCATCAGATCCAGCTTCCCCTTCCCCTGCTTTGCCATGTCTCAGCAGTCTCTCAGTCACTATCTTGACTCCTCAAACACCAGCCATCATTGCACATAGCAACCTTTGCTAACAACATAGTGGATGCCTCTCTGTAAGATGACACCACCACCACTTATAGCAATGTTCCCTGCAGTGCAAAAGCTTTGGCCAACAATGCCCATATCCTTATGGTTCAGAAGTGGCTTAATAACCTTATCAGGCCTGCCAACCTTAGCAATATGGCCTATGCTACCTTTATTTGCTATGCCTCCATGTTCTTCCTTGCAGATGGTAAGCTCTGGCAACAGAATAAGGATGGCACTTACAAACTCTTTATTCTTACTGACTGTTGCTTGTGTATTTTGCAAGCTATACATGATGAACTAAGACACAGAGGACTTTCCACTACTTGCTCAGCCTTGCTGGAACATTTGTGGTGGCCACAAGTTAATGCTGATATTGTCTAGTACATTTGCACTTGTCACATCTATCAGATTCATCAAATGACCCAAGTCCTCATTCCACCAACCATTGCTGTGGTGGCTACAGGTTAATGCTGACATTGTCTAGTACATTTGCACTTGTCACATCTGCCAGATTCATCAAATGACCAAAGTCCTCATCTCACCAACCATTGCTATGCCAGCACCCTTGTTCAGCAAGATATACATTGATACTATGTTTATGCCACCCTCCAATAAGTTCAAGTATATCATTCAAGGACAATGTTCACTAACCCATTATGCCAAGTTTTGCATGCTCATTAGGAAGAACAGCAAGGCAATTGCTAAATGGTTTTTTGAAGGTGTCATATGTTGCTGGGGAGCCCTTAGCAAAATCATTACCAACAATGGAACACTGATTCTGAAGGTGATCACTTACCTGGCAAAGAAGTACAACTTGCATCATATTCAAGTTTCAGACTACAACAAGCACATTGACAGTATAGTTGAGTGATCTCACTTTGATGTTTGCCAGGCCCTCTTCAAAGCAGTTGACAGTGACCAGTTTAAGTAGAGTATAGCTACTTATTCAGTCTTTTGGTTAGAATGAGTCACAGTTTGCAAATGAATGGGTTGTTCCCTATATTACACTGTTACCAGTACTCACCCTCTACTTCCAGCCAATATTGTTGAAGCAACATATCTTCAACTGCCACCAAACTCTTTCTTGTCATCTACCAACCTAATAGCACACCAAGTGATTAATCTTTAATGTCACCAGGAAGACCTTGACTGACTACATGACAGTGTCCTTAGTGCTCAACAATTAGCCACTGTTCACTTTGAAACTGAACATGCCACTATCATTCAAGATTATATTTTCTAGACAGGCAACCTGGTTCTAGTGAGGCATATTAGGATTGAAGTCATGCATAACAAAAAAATGAGGCCTCATTATCTAGGCCATTTGGTGGTAATATCTCATAACCATGGAGGTGCTTACATTCTTTGTGAACTAGACAGTTCAGTCTTGTACTGACCAGTGGCAGTTTTTTGCTTGGTACCATATCTTGCTAGAGAGCACATCTCAGTACCTAGCAATGCCTTTGATATTGATACTACCTGACTATGTGAACTTGAACAAACAGACCTTGTGGACAATGATGACACTAATAATGTTGCTTATGATAGTGATGACTGGTACCAACACTTTCATCCTTAACTATTCCTCAAAAAGCCATCATTCAACACACACTTAAGTCCCTTTTTTTGTTTTCTTATACCACCCTTTACTTGTTGAAAGTATTTCACAGACAATTGTTATATTTGTTCTTCTTTTTCCCTTATGATGCTGCACTTAGCAACTGTCACTAGTGCTTGGCACACCTTTTGGGGTTTTCTTGCCATGATGATCTACTGAGCGTTTTCCCTATAATTGCCAGCATTAAGTGGCAGTCACTAGTATATATTGACTCTTCTGCCTTTGTCTCCATTCTTTGATTTTGACCTCAACTGATTTATACTTAATTTTCTTTCTTTCTTATTCTTCCACTTTGAATCAATATAGTACATTTTATTGGGCCCCTTAAGGGGGCCAGTCTATATTACAGAAAGGATATGTAGCCCCTTAAAGAGGCCAGTCTATTGTTACCACCTGTCTCTGAACCCCTGCTTCACCTCTGGACCTATTCTAACCAAGCCCAGCAAGTCCAAAGCATGTCCCCCTCTTTCTTCAACCTCCATGACCCTCCCCTACTCCCAGCACCCACTCCAGCAACCTCCAATGCTTCTCTGGAGATCCCCAATGCTTCTCTAGCATTTTTCATGATCCCTCCTGGCCCTTTTCCAGTGTCTGGGTAACTCCAAGTCCCTCCACTCTTCTCCAGCACACATCATGGTTATGCATCAAGACACTACCAACACCTGGCTAATCAGTCTTGGGACACCCTGAATAATTGTACTTGAGATCTGCCTGCATGGTCCAACCTCAGACCTGCAGCCTTGAATGAGTTCCCCTATAGATACTTAAGCAGTAGAGTAGTGCTAGTGACAGTAATCTTGATATTACCTACATTCTTGTGTTTGCTATGTCTCTTATGCCCTGTCTTGTTGTTTCATATCATCTCACTTAAATCTCATCTGTTTTGATCTTATCAGTTTTCATTTTTGTCTCTATCTCTCATCTATTTTCTAAGTCTCATCTCATTTTGTTTTCCTCAGTTTTTTGCCTTGTCTTGACTCTCCCAATTAGCCTCACCTCTATTTCCATCCCCCTATTAAAGTTTATTCCATCCTGAAACCTTTAAAACCTCTTTGTACTCCTAACTCAGACTTGCCTAAGTTGACCCCTAGCTTTTATTATCCAATTCTGGAGCTCCATATTGTATCCATTCCTTACTTGTCCATCACTCCTGCTCCTCCATATAGCTTACCAGAGTATCCTGAACTTCCTCAAACTATTGTTATTACCTTTACCTACTCTGTTTCACTCTTCTAGAGCTCACTGGAGCCTGGAATTGTGAGTATAGACATTGTGTCTATCTAGTAAGGGACTCACCCAGTGCAGCTGAGCCCCTGGGTCAGTGGGACCTGACATCTATGTTTAATACTAAAACAAAAATAACAAAAAAAAAATATATACAGAAATTGGCAGTTGCTAGGCATCAAGGTCAGCATCATTGCTAGGCACTTCCCCTAGCTCACCCTCCTCCCAGTCCTCCTCACTGACTCCATTCTCCTCCTGCCAGCTCAAGAACACCTGACAGTCCTCCCAATATCCTGCTAGAATTGCTACCATCCATCTAGCAACTATGTACCTTGCCCTTAACTCTAACAAGTCCTCCCTAGCCACTTTTAGCTCCCATCTGAACCTCTCTTCCAACATTGTTGCCTGATCTTTCAAACCCCTTAACAATGATACTGACATCAAGGGAGGCAGTAAGGCTAGATCTTCCTCTAGCCACTCCAGCTTGTCATCATCCACCTGCCATTGAGAGGCAGGAGTCCAGACCTTCTAGCAAACAAGTTAGCAATGAACAGTAAGTGACTAGAAGAACTTATACTTACCAGCAATAGTGCCTTTACCTCCTCGACCTTGGACTTATCCACTTTGACCTCCATTCTTACATTCTCAACCTCAGTGCCAGTGACTTCTGACTCCACCTTGGTAACAGTCACTATGGGGATCAGCTCTCTCATTGGCATGTTCTCAACCTTGTGGTTGCTGAGCCTCTGCCAGGGATGCATTGTTACTATCTTCCCTGTTGCCTTCACTGTTACTAGTGTCTTCTCCACCTTCCACCTCTGCCTGACTCTTTTCCTATTGCCTCCTCATAGCAACCTTCTTGCCACTGACCATCATACTGTCCTGCTCAATTGGCAGATTCAAGCTCAAATGCTTGATCTGTATGGGCAGACTCTTGGCTGCCAACTCCCACTGTTCCCTCATAAACTCCTTTGCCTGCCTCACTAGAGCTGCCCTGGTCGCTATTCTAGTAACAAACTTCCTTTCTTATCCTCATGCAAACTGACCATAATACAAGCACCCCTTATGGGTATTGTCACAATGATAGCAGGGCTGGGTCCCTGCAGAGTACCAACAGCCCTCAGGGTCATTATATGATCAACAGTTGTCACACTAAGAAACAAGTTAGCCAGGACTAATAGTAATGATCACTAAGACTTATTTCCCTTTAACTGGCCTTAAAGGCCATCCTCTCCTCTAGCAATACAGTGGCCTTCTCCTTTGTCTGCTCCAGAACCACCCCTACACCCATATCTGTATCTACAACAATTCCCTCTCTTCTTCAGTAAAGCAATTGAACCAGCTCCTTGTCAGTAAAACATTTTGTACTGGTTCCTGTTGGTACATTAGCAATGGTTGGTATGCACTAGTGACTAAATCAAACTTACTTGAAAATTGGTTTCCTCAACTTGTTCCCTTACTTTTCCCTTCTCTTTTGGAGCCCTGGATTGTCTGGGCAATGTCACTGGCTCCTTAGCAACACTACTGACTGCTTGCTTGGGAGTGGAGGGGCTGGCCTCAATGTCCCCATGGTCCACACTGCCTTCCCCATGACTCCTACTACATCCAGCCTCAGTTGCTATTATGAGATCACAGAAGAGATGCTGAAAGAAAAACTAGTTGTTAGAAATCAAGTCTTCAAAGAACTGAAAAGTTACTTTAGCAATGTTACTAGTCCCAGCAATATTGCTATCACTCACCAGCATCCCCAACTCCAGATTTTCTAGCAGATACTCCAGTGACATAGGAGCTAGAGCCTACTAATAAAGTCAAAAAGCCACTAAGAGAAAAGAAAAGAAAACTTATAAAGTGTTGGTCAAACTTCCTGACTCAGTTCTCTCTCTTGTATTGCTCATAGAGCTGGCAATACTCCTTCCTTGTTAATGATTGCCAGCTCTGTCCATTTTACACTGCTTTCTGCTGTCTCAAACTAGTGCAGCCACATCTTGAAGATTGTTATTACTGCTAGCCAAGGGTTGGTTGCTAGCAAAGCATATGCTATAGACAGGAGCCAGTCAACATGGTCCAGAAAGGCCTGGGCCATAGCACACTTCTTGAGTTGAGCATCAAAGTCAGAAGACATGACTAAGCTGAGAATAAGAAGGTGAAGAGGAATATAATGAAGTCCAACTAATTGCCAGGCATTTTATAGTTTCAGCAGCTGGTGCACAGACTATTCTTGTGTTCACATAACTTTGGTTGACTAAGGACAGTCAAAATTTCAGCCTAGGGGAGAATGATAAGACCCAATTGTTGCTGAGCACTATTACCACCATTGCAGGTTATCTTATCTGATGCAGCACCTGACTCCAACACAGCCCCATCATGTAAAAGCCTAAGCCCAAGACTTATGGCCACCTAGTCAAGACCTTTCTTACTGATGGTTGCTAGCATCATCATATAACAACAAAGGGACTTCCTGCCTTTTGAACATTAGACAGTTAAAAACACATGAGTTTCATTTTCATTTGTCTTGTCTCACTTAACCAACATATCTGAACAGCATCTACACTTCAGACTTTGACATGTAGTATTATTTCCTTTATACCTGATAGATATTATGCACTTTTGACATTGTATACATATCCTTGGAAACCATATTGGCACCTAGCATGCACACATTGACAGATGCTGTCACTAGTGGTGACTACTTTTATTGCTGATTACTACACTTACAAATTGTATAAATACCCCTTGAATATACTTAGCAAAAACAGAGAATTTGTACCTCTCCACAATACAGCTTTGAAGCCCCTTAACTCTCAGACTTCAGACTTTGCCCTCATCTCTCTTTTTTATCATTGTAAATGGCTTAGCAACAAGCCTTGACAACCTAGTTTTTTTGATTTTTAGTATGCACCATTCATAAGTGTTAGCCTTATCTCTTTGCTTTAGTGATGTTAGCATCTACAGCTAATAACTAGTTTAAGTCCCTTAGTGACTTCCTCCTTTTCTCCTAGCAACTCTTCTCCCTTATCTTGGTGACTTCCCTTATCAACTACTTATAGCAACCTTCCCTTTTGGTTGTTGGGTTGCCCTGCTACACATTCTAGCAACTCTGTAATACCAACTATTGCTATACTCTAGCAACCAGTCCACACTTCACTCCACATTATATATACCACTTTAGCTTTCTAGAACATTTACTGACTCATCCTCACACTTGCCTTCCTACTGCCAGCTACCCTATCTGGTTACATGTGACCAGGTGGCATAGAAGCACATCAATGGTCTGTATGCAGAATGGCAAGACTATAAAATGGCTGGTAATTAGTTGAACTTCATCAAATCTCCATATATCTTTATCATACCTTCATCTAATCTTATTGCCATGGCTTCTTTAATTATAGTTCAAGTTGAAGAAATGTATAATGGCTGAGGCCTTCCTTCCATCTGCCAGCCACATTTTGAATGTTGCACATGCCCAGCTATTGATCAATCCTTGCTTAGTGGTCACTGTTATTTTTAAGACATGGCTATGGTGATTTGAGTTGGTGGGGAGTGGTATGGAGTGGGATGAGTTAGAGGCAGTTGACAAGGAGTGTCAAGGGTTGTATAAGCTACAAGGATGAAGACTAGGCATGGGAGTTTGATAAGCATTTTGTGAGTCTTTTCCTTTCTTATTTTTACTAGTGTTGCTAATGCTTTTTACTAGGCTCTGCCTCTGCCTTCATTGGAGTACTTGTTAAAGGATCTGGATGCTGAGATAATGGTACATGCTAGCAGTGTTGCCAGGGATAGCAACATTGCTAAGGTAATTTTGCTTACTTAATGAACTGACTCCTAATGATTGATTCTTCTTCCATGTAACATTTCCATTATGTTTTGCACTACTTATGGTTTACACTCCATAACACAAAACCAGTCAATTAGTTTGTCTATGAAGTATGAAGTAAGGTGCTGCCTGATATAAGTATATAGTTAGTATTTATAGGTAGTATCATGTGATGCTACCATAATTTAATATAAATGATGATATAATGATTAAATAAAGTATTTCATAAAAGTGTAATGGGCACTCCATTATATACCCTCCTTATGAGTCCATCAATAGACTCACAAATAAGGCAAATATTGTAGTGAAGGGAGTGGGATACAGCATTCCACCATGAATTAGCACTAGGGTCCTATGTCAAGGCTTCTATGTTGATAATAGTGTAGGCCTACAGAGTCCTACATGGCAAGTGATGGGCATAATAATATTCCAATGCATTGCCCAAATGTGCATTGAGGAAGAGTCAGGGCACTCAGCCAGCAGTTTTTATGCTGAATGTCCTAGAGGATCTCCACCTCTGCTCCCTCAATGGCTAGACCTTCCATGGCTTGGATTGCAAATACCCCAGGTCAAAGAAGCACAATGTTACTGTTATCATCTTCTTTAGTGCCATAGTCTGCTCTCCAGGTTAGGGCATCCAGCTAGCCTGATTTGTGGTGCAGCAAGAAGTTAAAGTTGGCTAGGTAGAGAGACTACTGGGCCTGCCAGCAATTGAGCTTCTTGGCTGTCCAGAAGTACTCAAGGTTCTTGTAGTCTGTCCACACTTTGAACTTATGCTATGCCTCCTCTAGGAAATGCCACCACTCCTTGAAGGACTGAATGATGGCCAACATTTCCTTGTCATGGATCTTGTAATTGCACTTCACTGCATTTAGGCTCTTGGAGTAGAAGGCCACCAGATGCCATTTCCTATTCTCCCAGAATTGTTGTGACAGAACAGCTCTAGTGGCAAAGTCAGAGCTGTTGGCTTCCACTCAGAAAGGAGTGTTATCATCTGAGAAAAGGAGGATGGGTCCAGAGGTGATAGCATGCTTAAGATCATCAAAAGCCATTTGCTTTGGGGAGCCCCAGCTTCAGGCAGTATCCTTTGCAGTGAGGTCAAACAGCAGTTGGGCATAATGGGAAAAGTCCTGGATGAACCTCTGGTAGAAGTTAGTGAAGCCTAGGAAGGCCTGCACTTCCTTCCTGTTCTTGGACACTGGCCACTCCACAACACCTGCTACCTTCACCAGGTCCATCTATGTGGCTCCATGTGAGATGATCAACTCAAGATACTCAATCTGAGTCTGCTCAAACTCACACTTCTCTGATTTGAGATAGAGTTGATGAAGGCAGAGACATTTCAAGACAATGCAAGTGATCCAGCAGTGCTTTTCCAACACTTTAATATAGATGAAGATGTTGTCAAGGTATACTATAGCTTCAGTGATGAGGTCCTGGAAGATATTGTTCATCATTGTCTAGAAGGTGGCTGGGCTGTTTGTGAGTCTGAAGAACATGACAAGAGGTTTGAACAATCCCCAGTTGGTCTAGAAGGCAGCCTTCCATTCATCTCCCTCCTGGATGCATACATTGTTGCAGCCCCACTGGATGTCCAGTTTAGTGAAGTACTGCATGCCCTGGAGATTGTTGATGAGCTCAGAGATGAGGAACAGTATCAGTAATAGCATAGCCACTGATGTAGTATATAAAGGTGGCCTGTAGATAGAATATCCTCAGGCTGAACAATGGCAGTGTTCTTCTGACTTACACATTGAACTGACTATAAGCTCTTTAGTAATGTTCAATCATTTGGTCAACCTTGCTGGTCCATTGTCTGACTCTTGCTTGCCTCTGTGCCTACTTGACTCCCACTTGTCACCAGCACTTGCTAGTTTATAGAAGGAGTTCTGCAGACATCAAGCACTCTTCTTACAAGAAGCCACTTGCTTTCCCAATGCTGACCAGAAAGAGTCTGCATGGGCCTCAACTCTTTGACTGTGAGCTACATCAAGTACATCAAAAACTTGAGATAGTGTGAGTTGCACTATAGGATTATTGAGGACATCTGCACCAACATCCTCTAACACTCTGGCATTGTGTAACTGCTGGAGAAGGTGAGTGATCTGCTCATCAGCTGTGGTTGAGGGCTTAGGCCCTTTTGCCTTGCCCTTGCCCTTTTCCATGGCCAAGAAGCATTGCTTGACTGGCTTTCAGGTGGTCAACAAGGACTCATCTTCTATTGCTAGTGTGGGTGATAACATCTCAGTTATTGCCCTCTGCTTTCCTTTGTTTGCAGGGGTGACCTTCAATTGCCCTGCCATGCCTGATAATGATGATGAAGGTGCATCTAATAAGCACATCATGGTGGGCAGCAGTGAGTATATCTGCCATGGAGGGGACAGCATCTCTACTATGGCTGTGATGGATTCAGGCTCCTCTACATCCACCTTCATTGCATCAGGGTAGTTGGAAGCAGAGACTGAGATCACTACTTGTGAGGACATAGTGGCAGGTCATTGTTGACCTGCTATATCCAATGCTTGGCTGGGTCCAGCTATTGGCAGTGGGGCCATGGAGTACTGTGGCATTACATACTGTTAGAACTCCTGTGACCACACTGCTTGTGCAGCCATAGGATGTCTGAAGTTTGTTGCTGGGGGTGCTCTAGCCCCCCCTCCCCATCCTCTACCTGCACTATGTTGAAGGTACACACTGCATCCCTGCACTAGCAACTGTTGCATTGCCATGGTATAGCCTAGTGGGACCACATCCTGTGGCACCCCTGCAAGTCCTACTTCCATAGGCCTTGTGTCTTGTGGGGGTGCTCTTCTTACTGTTGAGGGTAGCACATCCCTAGGCAACAGCTCTGCACTGAACAATCTCATTGTGGGAGGTCTCCTATTCCCCAATACTCCATCCCTCCTTGAGCTCTGGACAGAGCTCAATGTATAGCTTGATGGACCTGCATCTACCTTGTCCAGCTTCTTCTTTTTTTTACTCATTCATTGTACTAACATGGTAGAGAAAGAGAAGGAGTCATTGACTTAGCAGCCAGCCAAAAAATTGGCTAACATAATATATGATGGCTATCATGCCAATGGCCTTCTATTTTCTGTGCTAAGTTAGTTTGACTTTGTCTTTTTAGCCATCTGTGCAGACACTGGATTCCCTGCAGTTCCAAGTAATAATCAAGGGCCTCAATGTCCTTGCATGTCAAGAGGAACTTTCAAGTGGTGTCCCCTAAGCTCCATTGAATCTTAAACTTGAGGTTTGAACCTATCCAACAATGACCTACCAGGTCATCAACAAACCATTCCTAGTCATCTGGCACACCAAAGTTGTATGGCTCTGGTATTGCCCTGTTTGGGAACAGCACATTGTTGCTGGCTCTATACAGTCACAATAACAACACATAAAACTTAAGATGAACCAACCCTTCATTCCTGGAGTGCTATAGGCAACTCCAGCACATAGTTGAAGATCCCATTGAAGGCCTCCAAAATCTAGTATAGTCCAACCCACTTTGGGCAGAGCTTCCTAGCTCTGCCTCTTGGGAGTTTGAGATTCCTTGTCAAAAGCTATACCAATGCATCTTTCTGCAGTTTGGGATCCAGTCTATGATGTGAATTTGTGGAATGTGTCTGAAAGACACATGCCTCAATGATTGTGTTGTGTATGGCTGCCAAGTTCTTCTGAGCTTAGTGAACAAACTGTTTGATTCCTTTAAGAATCACAGAGTCCAACCAAATCTCATGTATTATCAATGGCATGTAGCCACCATTCAACTTGAACGATGCATACATTGTTGTCTCAAATATGCTTGCATGAATTGCAAACTTAGTTAGGTCTATTTGACCTAGCCAGTCCTTTTGATCTAGGCACACTACAGTGCACAAGATCTGACCAACATTTCTATTGGCATGTTTGATTTGTCCATTCATCTGTGGATGGAATGAAGTTGACATAAGGAGCTGCTCTCCTAACAGCTTATGTAGTTTACACCACCATTTTGACATAAACTTAGGATCTTGGTCACTGACAATAGAGCTCAGGAAACTGTTGATGTGCTTCTATGCTGCCTGATTACATACAATTTGATAGGGTAGCTGGCAATAGGAAGGTGGTAGATGAGAGGCAAGTCAATAAACATTCTAAAGAACAAGGGCACAAAGACATATAAGTATAAGGCAGGGAAGAACTAAGAGGGTCACTGTTACTAACAAAGAGTGTTACTAGTCAGTGGCTAAGAATTGCTAGAAAGATAAAGGGTGACTAGATGGGGTGGAGTGAATGTTGCTGAGAATGGGGTTGAATGAGGAAGTTGCTAGGATTAACAAAAGAGGCAAGACTAGTTGTTAGCCATAGTTGTTAATGTCACTAAGGCAAGAGATAGAAGAGACACCCTTAGATGGTTTTCATGCTAAATCAAAAGCTAGGTTGTCAAGGCTTGTCACTAGGCTGTTAACAATGACAAAAATGAGCAAAAGAGAGGTCTGTAGTCTATGAGCTAAGAGAACCTCAAAGACATTCTATGTGGGGTACTTTTTTTCTCTGTTTCTGCTAGGTATGTACAGGGGGTATTTATACAATTTGTAAGTGTAGTAGTACAGCAAAGAAAGATAGTCACCACCAGTGACAGCATCTGTCAATGTGTCTATAATGTATACTAAGCACCAAAGTCATAGTATCTGTTGGCAAACTCTGCTTGATGTTGCCAGATATCAGAAATCAGCTTTAGGCCACCATCACTTCTAAGCAACTCACAAGCACTAATTCAAACACAGTAACAAGACCCTAGTAACATATTTAAAGAAGCCTTACCAACATTCACTATGGACAAGCCCCAGTTCTCTTTAGGTTCTAATGTTTCAATGGTTAATGGACTTGCACCAAGCCAGGTGCAAGTTGCTTCAGTTAATCTCATTGAGGCTTATATTGAGTTGCTCCCTCCTGAGGAGGAGCTGGTAGTACTCATTGGAGGTAACTTCTGAGAGAACATTGAATGAAACAGGTTTCAGGTTGGGCAAGTTATTCTAACCAAGGTGGAGAGTGAGACTTGGCCAGTTAGTGCAGGTTTTAGTTGTTTGGAACCAGGAAAACCTGAGGATGAAGGGGGTAGAGGCATGCAACTTCATGACTAGTAACTAGAAGTCTTGCTGCTGCCCATTGGCAAAAGTGATCTTTGTTTTCATGCAATGAGTGATGTTGCCAGCAGAAGTGGGGCCACTGTCAAAGAGCTTCAAGGAAATCAGAAAGGAAAGTTACTGGGGGAGTTGTGGAACAAATGGTGCCAAGAATTCATCAATGAAGTTGTTCGTTGCATTGCTATTGATTAAAGTGGATATAGTCAGGAAAGAAGCAGAGGGTGGTGCAGAGGAGGAGATTGTGGGCAGAATGTGAGGGAAGGTGTGCTGAAAGAGTGTCCAGAGTGATTGCCATTGCACAAAGAAAAGTAGTCAGGATGGAGAAGACATCAGAGTCTGATTTGCAATTCAGTGTGTCTTTGTGACCTAAACTGCTGGGTTGTTTTCTGTAAAATAATAGTTGCAGTCTTCTCTATCAATGGTTCAGATGACACATCCCATAACCTGGCATTTAGAGCAATCATTGATGAAATGGCCCTGCTTACTACACATAATACATGCCTCTTCCTTCCATCATTGTTCTTGTGTTGTGTCTCTGAGAGAACATTGATCCAGGACCTGTTCTTGATCTGGTTGACATACAAGGCCTCTTGATTGTTTGTGGGGTCCAGGATATTGTCCAGATCCAGGGAATCATCAGGGGTGGGGTCCAAAGGGTTCAGGGCTTTGCAGAGGTTGGCAGCATTGAGTTGAGCTATAGGGCAAGGTCTGAGGGGTTGATTGGCACTGGTCAGGCCTCATCTCCAGGGGAAAGGCAGGGTGCAGAGTTGGCAGACATTATGGCAGCAGTAGTCCAGTTGCTGTTAGTTGTTTCAGATTGCCAGCCAAGGTTGCCAGAGGGGTTTGAGTTGTTCCACAGGCCCTAATTCTTGCTTTAGTCTTCCCAACAGCACTGATTGATCTGAGTGATGAGTGCATTGTATCTATTGTACATGAGTTGCTTGGGTGCAAGACAAAGGATGTCCTTGATTCATTGTGGAAGGGCACAGTAAAGGCAAAACTAAAGGGCATTGTAGTTTCAGCCAGTTTTATAGGCTTCCCACTTGAACTGAATAATGAAAGTTGTAAACTGTTTATTATTGTGCATCTGGAGGTTATACAAGTTTTCTTCCACCTCTGCTACAGTGTCAAATACTTCAAACTTACTGGAGAATCCCTGGGTGATGGTGGACCAGTTGGAAAGTACTAGGTTACAGGGATTGAACCAGAGCAGCACATAATGGTTGAAGATAATGCCCTGTAAGTAGGAGGCAGCAGAAGCCACTTGTGAGCTTTCAAGCTGAAAGGTGGTAGGCTTAGCTTGAAACATTGTGAGACATTGTGTGAGGAAGGTCTGCCATTTCCAAGGGTCTTGGCCATTGAAAGGTTCTGGCTTCTAAATGTTGAGTTTGCCTTTCCAAGCCAGCATGTCATGAGTATTATTCTATGAGTTCTGGGTTTAGGGCAGGAGTCTGATGTTGTAGTAATAATAATAATTATTATTTTTATCTCCATGCTGAGGGGGAAATATATCCATGGCCAGTCTCCAGCTGCCTGAGGGTCCATCATTCAGGGGCCTGCTACCTAGAGATAGGCTCATGGTTGCCTGGGAATAATTCTGGGGCCTAGCAAGGAGGAGGGGGTTCTCTGGGGTTTGGCAGCCTAAGGTTGTTGGTATTGGCAGGTTGGTT
This sequence comes from Termitomyces sp. DKA64, assembly GCA_017657295.1. Classification (NCBI taxonomy): domain Eukaryota; kingdom Fungi; phylum Basidiomycota; class Agaricomycetes; order Agaricales; family Lyophyllaceae; genus Termitomyces; species Termitomyces sp. DKA64. Next base: position 22,381 of record JAGGAV010000086.1, on the reverse strand, counting down.
GAGTAAGGAAATTGGTGGAAGTCAGGGCAGTGCAGGGGGAAGAGCTGTTCTGAGGCTAAGAGACTGTTAGAAGGAGGCTGTGGCATTGTTGTGGAGGAGTGGGGTGTATCCCCAGGAGGGGTGGAAGTCAATATAAGGGAGTCAGTTTCTAAAGAGCTCTGGAACTTCTTTTCAAGGGGTGGGTTCTCCACCAGGAATCTCTGGCTTGTTAATGTAGAGAAGGATGTGGGTAGAAGCAAGGTTGTTGTTGATGGAGAGGGGTTGGGGTGCCTTCTGGGAGCAGTGGATTGATCAAGGAGTCCTCCAGCAGGGTTGAAAGACCTCAGGATGTCAGACACAGCATTGAGCTCCTCCTGCTGGTAAGAAATGAGGGCCAGGGCTTCCATTCAGGCTTCAGTGAGTTTGAATAAGAAAAAAATAAGAAAGCAAACATTAGTAAGTTTGTATAGAGTCAAAATCAAAGAGTAGATACAAAGGCAGAATGATCAATATGCACTAGCAGCTGCTGATTAACACTGACAATTATAGGGGAAATGCTCAGTAGATTATCACAGCAAGAAACCCTAAAGGCATGCCAGACACTAATGACAAGTTGCTAAGTGCAGCATCTTAATGAAAGAAAAGAGATGGCTATGACAACAGTCTGTGAAATAGTTTACCAAGCAAAAAGGTAATATAAAAAGGGCAAGGAGAACACTTAAGTTTTTGGTATAGTAAATGACAGTTTTTTCAAAGGGATAGTAAAAAGAAGAAAGAGTCACTAATGAGTTGTTGCCATGGTTACTGATGTCATTAGCATCATCATTGTCCATAAGGTTGGTTTGTTCAAGTTCATATAAATGGAAGTCTTGCCTCATCTCATTTCCTTCTGTTTCTCACCTCATCTTGACTTCCTTGATTAATCCCACCACTATCCCTGTTCCCCATTCAAGTCCCTCCTATCCTGGAACCTTTAAAACCCCTCCATACCCTTAACTTGGACTCACTGAGTTGTCCTCTAGCTCTTGTTAATTACTCCAGAGCTCTATATCATACTTGTTCCCTACTTATCCATCACTCCTGCCCCTCTGTATAGTTTATCAGAGTATCCTGGACCTCTCCAGACCACCATTACCCTCTTTGCCTACCCCATTTCACTCTTTCAGAGCTCACTAGAGCCAGGGATCATGAGTGTAGATGTTGTGTCTGCCTAGTAAGGGACTTGTCTAGGTTGGCTGAGCCCCTAGGTTAGCAGAACCTGACATAATATTAAGACTCTTCCCTTACCCTGTTCCCAATGTCTAATTACAGTTCCATGTACCCACCTATTAGCTATCTAACTGACTATTATAGTAGGCTGGTACCTAACCTCTATTATCCTTTATTCTATCCAATGCCTGACCATTACATTGCAGCCACTCCATAATACTGGGCCCTGGAACCAACCCCCATTCCCTATGGCCTATTTGTCAGTCAGGGCCCACCTCTGAACTGGTGCTGCCCCTCATTGTATCCTGTTGAAGGAGCCTACTCCTGCTTACAGCCTGACACTCCTTTGGCCCCTTGAGCACCTATGGCCTCAGTACTTTTGGCTTTCCTCCCCAAGCTCTACTATGCCTACCCTGTCCCTGCTGCAGCCCTAGTCCCCCTAGAACAATTTGATGGATACTTTTCTCCTTAACCTCAACCTTCTACTGCCCTCTCCCCCACCCAAGTCTTACTTTCTCTTAGGCAGAAATGAGTCAAAGCCTATGTCCAACAATGTAATGAGGTCCTCCACCCTCTCCACCTAGCTCCTGCCAAATTTGCAAAAAGATCAAAAGCCCTCCTCATTAGCCTAGAACATCAAAACATCTCCAAGACACCAGAGACCTGGGCAGATTGCCTTCTAGACTTTTACAAGTGCTACCAGCAAGGCACCCTCCCTAAGAATATTAGGAGTACTCTCAGAATTGATACAGGCCTCTGGAAAGAACTCTGCACCCTGGTTGACAAGATACACATCAGCCCAGATCCCCATCATTTCAAAGACCCCTTGGACCCTGCTTGCTCCTTCCATGTGCAATGAGAAGAACCTACCAGGGTTCAAGCTGATGCCCCAGCCCCCATTCCTTACTAACAGAAAGAGCTCAATGCTGCATCTAACATCCTGAGGTCCCTCAACCCCACTAGAGGGTTATTTAACCAGCTTGCTACTCACATTCTGGCCCTCTCTGCTTGCCCCTGGGCCAACTCTGTCTCCAGCACCTTTTACACTTGGGACCAGCCCACCAAGCCTAAATGCTCCACCCAAAAACCTCCCCACCCACTTCTCTCCAACAACAACCTCACTTCCACCCACACTCTCCTTTATATCAACAAGTTGAAGACTCCTGGCAGGGAACCTGCCCCTTAAGAAGAAGCTTCTGAGCTCCCCAGAGACTGAGCCCTTTATGTTGACCTATGCACCTTCCAAGGATATGCCCCACTCCCCTGCAACAATCTCCTGCTCCCTCTCTGACAGGCCTCTCAGCCCTAGAACTTCCAGAGCAGCTCCTTCTCCTGTGCTGCCCTGACCCCTGCCCATTCCTCTGCCAAACTACCTCATCAATGCCAATAATTTTGGGCCACCAACCCCTGGAGGACTCCCTCCTCCTTTTTGCTTAGCCAACAGCCTCATCAGGACCTCCACTCTTCAGTGCAACAGCTGCTTCAACACTGGAAATACTAGGCTGGATGTCCTTAACATGAGGGACAAAGGCCTGGAAGAGTCTGCTAGATGCTCCACTAGAGCCTTCAACTCTAGGAAATACATGTGGGGGCCTGGGAAATGCTTGAAGCAGCTGCCTGGTTGTTATCCTCAGATTGAGTAATAATCCCAGATCTAGATCCACCAAGGCCAAAATGAAGTGGTGGTACAGTCACAGTATTAATCTGTTGCAGTGATCCTTTATTTCTATTTGCATAATGATCATCAGAATCAGTCATTTGCAGCTGTTTCAGCCTCCTTTGAGTCCTAGCTTGTTATCTAAGACTTTTAGGAGTGGTGGATAATGAGTGGTTCCTGAAATATTATATTTTTAAGCATTTAAATAGCTAAAAACCATTAAACATTGCTTACATGGTATCAATGTGTCACTAATAAGCTCTGTTCAATGTTTATTAGCATATATGTTCATACATAAATAGCTTAATACACACTTTGATATGTGTTTGATATGCCATCATTGCTCTAATCAACAATTATAAGCATTTATCAATGCATCAATAATTCAATACACACTTTGATGTATGTTTGATGTGCTGTTGTTGCTCTAATCAATAATTATAAGCATCTATCAATGCATCAATGATTCAATACACACTTTAATGTGTGTTTGATGTGCCATCATCACTCTAATTAATAATTATAAGCATTTATCAATGTATTAATGATTCAATATACTCACTTTGTTGTGTGGTCTTTCCCCTGCACATTTTGGGGACTGTGAGATGTTTGGTCATATTATGCTGGAAAATGCATGAGGCATAAAAAACAATGTCCACTAAATTATGTTTTAAACTTAGTGAAATTCTTCAAATTTTCTATCTTTAAATAACATTTCTTATTTTATTAGGTCAGCCTTAGTCAGCCTTAGTCAGCATTAGTCAGCCCTTCAATTTTCCCAGATTATAATCCATCAGTTAAAAGGCCTTCACACACATTGTCACATTCTATATAGATGAGGTATGCCCTGTGCCTTTGGCACAAGTCTACTTCATTGTTCAGTTAGGGCTTCAACATCCAACTCAATGCTTAATTCCAGCCCCAACTTTGCTGTGCTTAGTTAGGGCTTTGTGTTCAAAACTCAATGCTTAATTCCAGCTCCAACTTTCTGTGCTCAGGTAGGGCTTTCTTGCTGCACTTAGGTAGAGCCTTCATTTCAAAGCTTGATGCTTAGTCCCAGCTTTAACATATCCAATTCTAATAAGAGTTTCTTTATATTACACAAACTATATTACATGCTAAAATATATAAAAGTTAGTCATGGATGTTATTTTATACCAAGTCAAACTTACATTTGTCAATCATTCAGAATTTTTGGTCAAGTCCAATCACTATTTATCTTACACTATATAGACTACACTACATGCTAAAATATATAAAAGTTAATAATAGATGTTGTTTTATCTGAAGTAAAACTTACATTTGTAAACTGTTTAGAATTTTTAGATAGACAACATTTGTAAATGTTTGTGATGTTAAATAGCTAAAAACCATTAAACATTGCTTATATAGTATTAATATGTTGCTAATAAGCTCTGTTAAATGTTTATTAGTATATATATTCATGCATGAATAATCAAATACACACTTTGATGGATGTTTGATGTGTTGTTGTCACTCTAATCAATAATTATTAGCATTGATCAATGCATCAATAACCCAATACATACTTTGATGTGTATTTGATATGCCATTGTCACTCTAATCAATAATTATTAGCATTGATCATTGTGTTTTGGACTTGGTGAAATTTTGCAATTGAATGCTGACCAATTTTACATAATTTTAGTAAGCATTAGTAAGCAAGCAAAGTTGTAGCATTATAAGCTAGCCTCATGCCTTTAGCATGACCTAGCTTATTGGGGGCTTTGTCTCCAAGCCCCTAACTGAGACTCAGCCCTAACTTTGCTACACAAAGTTAAGGCTTCAACATTCAACTCAATGCTTGATCCCAGCCCTAACTTCACTGTGCTCAGTTAGGGCCTTGATTTAAAAACTCAATGCTTAATTTCAACCCTAACTGAGCACAGCAAAGTTAGGGCTTCAACATTCAACTCAATGCTTCATCCCAGCCCTAACTTTGCTGCACTTAGTTAAGGCCTTGACTTCAACACTTAATGCTTAGTCTGGTCCCAATTGTATATTAGTAAACCAGTCTCTAACCTTCAGTCTCTAACCTGTAACTTTGGCATGAATCTTTCTTATATGTATTATTTGTGCAGTCTATACAAAATGATACAATTATAGTACTATTATCAAAGTATAAAACTATTAAGTATTAAAATCTTTGGAAGTTGGTAAAAATATTTCAATTTATGAATAGTAATACTCACATTTATAAACCACTTAGGATTTTTTAATAAACAATATTTGCTATCGTTTTTGATGTATTGTCTGATGACAAAATTACTTTAATATGATTGCCAGATGTGCATTAAGACAGTGCAACATAAAGTTGTCCATGTGAAAATACAGAGGATCAAAGATCCAATCCAACATGCTTGACTGATTAGCCTTGTGATTTATTGATAGTCATTGCAAATGCCAATCTAACAGGAAATTGTCTTCTATGTATTGGAATTGGAAGATCGTCTTCAGAAGCATCAATATTGATATGTGGAAGAAAAACAGCTGATCCTGCAAATTTGGCATCACCACTGATAATGCAACATCTTA
>JAGGAV010000086.1:0-16880 GCA_017657295.1 Termitomyces sp. DKA64 | reverse complement strand
GCAAATATTGTTTATCAAGAAGTCCTGGGTGGTTTACAAATGTGAGTATTACTATTCATAGATTGAAATATTTTTACCAACTTCCAAGGATTTTAGTACTTGATAGTTTTATACTTTGATAGTAGCACTGTAATTGTAACATTCTGTATAGACTGCACAAATAATACATATAAGAAAGATTCATGCCAATAGAGACTGGAGGTTAGAGACTGGTTTACTGATATACAATTGGGACCAGACTAAGCATTGAGTGTTGAAGTCAAGGCCCTAACTGAGTGCAGCAAAATTAGGGCTGGGTCTCAGTCAGGGGTTTGGGGGCAAAGCCCCCAACAAGGCATGGGGCTAGCTTGTACTGTATAGTCGTAATCGGTGACGATCGAGCTTTACAGAGAAAGAAATGAAAAAGGAAATCGACTTGAGATAGCCGAGCGCGACCGCCACAGCTGAAAGTCCTTTTGTAACAATTTTCAAAATTATGTTTCCAAGTGAAAAACCTCCTTAAGACCAGAACGATTTTGCTGGAAGCCGATTTTCCGTTGAACACCACTCAGGATTTCTATCTTCCATTTCTTTGTTTTGTCACACAGAATCACGCTTCCCACGCCTATCCATTGGATGTGCTCCTCAACCTTATCAACTTTTCCTCAAATTGATGCTGGATTGTCTTAATCCATGTAATGTCTCCCTCTCTGCATTCTCAATCTTTTCTTCGTGTGCAAATCACACAAATAGACCACTCTCTCATTCAAACCGGGCCTCTGGATAACTCTCTACTCCCACTCGTTCCTGTCGTCAGGATCTTTGGTTCTTCTTCCGTTGGAGAAAAGACTTGCCTCTATATTCACCAAGTCTACCCTTACTTTTTCGTAGAATATAATGGAAAACTGACTGCCAACCATGGTGCGTGAATCTGCGACACAGGTTTGTCTCAAATCATTTGACCTCCCTATAGTGAATCGCTACATTTCTAAACTAACGAAATCGTTGAACCACGCTATTGCTTTGTCTCTCAAACGTAACCCCTTGTCACTTAGTGCACAGTACATCCGCGCGGTTCTGCTCGTAAAAGGTATCCACTTCTACGGTTTTCATTCTTCCTATAGCCCGTTTCTCAAAATCTGCATCGTTGATCCTGGCCATGTCCGTCGAGCGGTCGCCCTTCTGCAATCAGGAATCATTATGGGCACCAAGTTTGCCGTTTTCGAAAGCCATCTCTCTTTTGTCTTGCAATTCATGTGCGATTTCGGCCTTTATGGTTGTGGCTGGATTGATGTTGAAAATGTTCTACAACGTGACATACAAAGCACATTAGAGGGAGATTTCTCTCGCCCAGAGTACAGTGAACAGACTTTCAATCCATCGCCGTATCCGCGTCAGACTTGGATGCCTATCGAAGTCGATGCCATTGCTCCCAACATCCTCAATAGGAAGAACATCTCTGCTCGAAAGATACACCATCAACTCCGGATACCTGCTGAACCTCTGCCTGCAGAGCCCTTTGTTCTGAGTGTCCGTGAGCTGTGGGAGGATGAACGAGAGAGGCGAACGGCTCTTGGCCTCGAGCCCACACCGTCAATACCTGTAGATCCGAGTGATTCAGTGAGAGGTCCCGGATACGATTGGGTTGCAGAAGCGGAATACTGGGATCAAATTCGAGAAAAGATAGAAGCTGATAGGGAAGCGCAGCCCTCTCTACATTCTATAACTAACGGGTGGGATAATTGGGTGATGACTACGTTTGAAAGTATTGAAGCACTCTGGGAGGAGCACTGGAGAGTGTGGAAGCCTCTCAGCCAACAACATCGAGAATCGGGTGCGATTTTAACGAACGGTGCTACTTCTTCGGTGACAAACAGTGCTGTTTGCTTGGAATGGGATGCTCCTGACGAATCGACTAACCACGAAGACAATGACATCATCGACATCGATGTTTCGAAACTTAATCAAGAGCTCACCCAGTTGATAGATCCCGAGAAAGTAGACTTGGGAGAAACTGACGAAGAGGAGACAAATTTTGGCGTGGAGGAAAACGGAGATGAGGCGCACCAGGAGGACTGTGTTCTAGATGTGGCATGCGAAGTATCAGGCTCCTCTGTGTGAGTTCATGTATTGTGCGTACACTTCCGTTCACGGATCCCAATGACGTGTTAGTCCCTCGGATCCGTTAGAAGTTCCGGAGCACAGTTCGAGCCAACCTACCCGAGTAGGGTTCAGATTATCTAGGTAAGTAATGGGTTTAATGGCATAGCTCCTCCTGAAAGGTTCTTTAGCCCCCCCGAACGGCTTAACAGAAGCTCTCATGAACCTTCTCCCTCTACTCCGACACGGTGTGGTGCTATCTCATTCGTGTCGTGACCAGAAGCTGATTTTTACGAAGAATTCACTGGACTGCCAGCTCGCTGTGGCCTTCTGAGTCCGACGATAACTCCACACCTGTGGCGATCTCGAAGGTCCACGTTCAGTCAGATCTAGAAAATTACGAGTCAGCGATTCGCAACTCAACAAGCAGTCCAAATTAAGCATTAAAAATATTTCAGGTCTTCTGAATACCCTCATGCCCTCCCTGACAAGGTCATGGAAGCTACGGCCATTGAATCATTCGAGTCCTGTTTTTCAACATGGAATAGAGAGAGTCTGCCTCTCGGAATCCACCTATCCTCGCCACCTTCCTCAGGTGCGAGTCACTGTCGTCCCATCAGCATGACAATGAAGCTCTTTAAGGAATCGTATACCGTTCAAACAATGAGAACAGCGAACATGAATTGCTACAGATATTTGACAGCGCCTCCATCAATTTCAGCACTGCGTGATACCGTGGATGACTATAAACTTCCGGCGAAGATTTATCGACCCCCACATTATTCCTCATCACTTGATATACCAGAACGGCCAACAGAGTATGCAGGCCTAGTATACCGTCTCAAAGGGGGGCATGGTATCACACATCTTGATCCATGGGATGGCGATAACGACGCGTTCGATGTCTTTCATTTATCATCCCACGGTATTGGTGGGTGGGAATATTCAAGTTCACCCCCAAGCAATAAGGAAATACGAAGGTGGCTTGTTGAAGATGAAAGCGCTACTCTTAGCAGGAATCTGAAAATAAAGTCTCAGGTAAAGGTCAATAAGCCTCTCATCACATCTCCTTCACTCAAACTTTTTTAGATTCAAGGAGCAACTCCAGCAAATATCTACGGTTTTAAAGACACGCCGGGCCCCAAATTGCTCGAGGGAAACCTTCGTGGACATCAGACGATGAGTACTTTGGCGCTGGAAGTCTTCGGTGAAAAAAATTTCCTCGAGGTTTAAATACAAGCTCATAGCTGTAGCCCCTACAAGTGAAGGTAAAACACCTAACGCAGAAATTAATCCAATCTCTGCTCTATTTCTTGTACATCAAATATCCGACGATGAATCTCCTTATAGAGTGATGATTCTCATACAATCTCAATTCCTCGGTCGAGCACACTGCCATGAAGGAACGGTTGAACTGGTGGAGAGTGAAATTGACCTTATCAACAGAACGATCGATATTGTTAGAGCTCTTGATCCGGATATTGTCACTGGATGGGACATCCAGAGGAGTTCCTGGGGTTATCTAAATGCTCGATCCCGGCATCACGGTCTATTTTTCTCCTTTTTCTCTGTCCGTGTTTTCTAATGAATCATTTTTCCGGTAGGTTTTGATCTCTGCGATCTAGTATCTAGAGCACCTCCGCTACGCATTACACATCCAGATCAGTGGGAAATACGCCATACTTCCACATTCAAAGTCGCTGGCAGGCATGTCTTGAATCTATGGAGACTCATGCGCTCTGAGTGCAGCCTGAAAAGCTATACTCTTGAAAATGTCATTTTCAACTTGCTGCAAAGAAGGTCAGGTCTTACGTTAACACCATAGTTCAAGCTTCCTCACAACACCCAAGGGTCCCGTACTATTCGAACGCCAGCCTGTCAGCGTGGTACCATAGCAAGATATCCTTCCATCAATTAGCATTGTTGCGGTATTTTTCGAGACGAACATTCGCGCTCGTAGAAATTCTGAATGCTTCTAATTTAATCACAAAGACTGCGTAAGCATTACTCTTCTTCAGTGCTCTTGTGTCGTCAGTTGAAAAGGGCCGAGCAGGGAGTTTGCTCGTGTCTTTGGCATAGACTTCTTTTCTGTGATAAGTCGAGGCTCTCAGTTCAAAGTGGAATCATTTATGTTTCGAATCGCTAAGCCTGAAAACTTTGTGTTACTCTCTCCAAGCAAGCAAGATGTAGGTTTTTTATTCCTACTCTCCTCACCTATTGAAAATTCCCTCAGGTCGGAAGACAAAATGCTGCGGAGTGCATGCCACTCATCATGGAACCTGCTTCCTCGTTTTACTCGAGTCCTCTTGTGGTGCTTGACTTCCAGTCTCTCTATCCTTCTATCATGATCGCATATAACTACTGTTATTCAACTTGTCTCGGACGCGTCAAGGACTTCCAAGGGCGTAATAAACTCGGCGTTATCGATCTCGAACTTCCCCCGGGGCTTCTAGCGTCTCTTTCGGACCATATTCAGGGTAGGTTCACGTTTTTTCCAAGGTATCTGACAGATTTTGAAGTAGTTCTCACACAGTCGCCCCTAATGGCATGGTCTACGTGAAATCCGACGTACGGAAAGGCCTTTTGGGCCGGATGTTGATCGAGCTTCTTGGAACTAGAGTTATGGTTAAGCAAGCAATGAAGAGTGTGAAGAACGACAAGGTGCAAGCGCCTCTTGATGTGTCACGTATTATCAGGTATTCATGTTGATTCAAATATAGGCGCTGCGCCGGGTACTTGACGCGCGGCAACTTGGTCTCAAATATATTGCCAATGTCACCTATGGGTATACTAGTGCTACGTTCTCTGGCCGTATGCCTGCTGTTGAGATTGCAGACAGCACAGTGCAGAGCGGGCGGGAAACATTGGAAAAGGTACGTCGTGTCAGATGACGAACGGTTCCTCGCTTCTCTTACGTGATGTTGGAGGCTATAATGCTTATCAACTCCACGAAAAAATGGGGAGCAGAGGTGTGTATAAACAATACCGGAGCCTAGTCGCACCACTTATCGAATTTGCGTGCATAGGTGGTATATGGTGACACGGATAGCATTTTCGCGTGCGTCTGTTGTGAATAGCATCAAAATCTTCCCTTTTTTATGGTTTTCGGAAAGATATTTACGCGGGAAGACCAAGGACCAAGCTTTTCGAATAGGACAAGACATAGCAGATACCATTACCGCTTTGAATCCTGCACCTGTGAAACTGAAATTTGAAAAGGTATTTTATACCTGGTCCTTGTTGGTGCTCACGCTCATGAATAAGAAAGGTCTTTCATCCATGTGTACTAATGGCCAAAAAACGATACGTTGGTTTCAAATATGAAAACGTCGATGACAAGGATCCTGTCTTTGACGCCAAGGGTATCGAAACTGTTCGTCGAGATGGCATCCCTGCGCAGCAAAAGATGGTCGAAGTTTGCCTCAAGTAGCGATGTTCACGATTCCTCTATTCCCTGCTAAATGACCCCAACAGAATACTTTTTCGGGCACAGGACCTCAGTGCAGTAAAAGAGTATTGTTGTAGGTCGTGGACAAGATTGTTAGAAAATCGGGTCTCGATCCAGGACTTCGTCTTTGCCAAAGAAGTCAGAATGGGAACCTATCTGTGATTGCTACAATATGATTTTTCCCCTGCCCTATTGACTCTGAGCTTCAGTGATCAAGGTCTACCACCACCTGGAGTCGTGGTTGCAACCAAACGTATGTTGGAAGACCCATTGGACGAACCTCAATATGGACAACGTGTGCCATATGTAATTACCAGAGGGCCCCCTGGCGCCAGACTGGTCGATAGGGCAATGGATCCGCTGAAAATGCTCAATGACAGGTGTTTTTGATTTTTGGTCATCCGGTCGTCTTCTTACCGTTTTCAGTCGAATGCAGCTAGATGCTGTGTATTACATCACCAGAGTTCTTATCCCGCCTCTGGAACGAATATTCAATTTAGCGGGAGCAGACGTGAGAGCATGGTTCGATGAAATGCCAAAACCGCGACATCTCAACTCCACGGCTTCGCCTTCGAAGACCAAGTCGATGGTCGAGACTGATGATTGCCTGAACATTGAAGAACACTTTTCCAGCTCGCAATGCTTGGTCTGTGGAGACCCGGCTTCGCAAGGTCCCTGCGTGTTTTCTATATTCATGGAAACCCACTCAATATTTGTTAGGCTTATGTGACAAATGTTATTTTGTCTCTCCTCAAGAGACTCTCGCAACATTGAGTCGTCACGTCCAAGCTAATGAGCAACAGATCAAAGACACTCATCAAATCTGTGCAACGTGTTGCAGTTCCGTGGCGATTGAGCCAATACTTTGCGAATCGCTCGATTGCCCGTGGATGTATTCAAGAAAACGGGCTCAGAACAAGAAGAACTTTCTGAAAATCGTCGAAGAGATCATCGAGGACTTGAGCGAGCACGTCGATTTTGACATGAACAATCGATCAACTCAGAGCGGTCCATGTGACGAAACTGAAGAAGTGGATGTTTGCGTCCCGGACTTCATCTATCAAACGCCAAATTCTTGAGGTTCAAATGGTGTACATGAAAAGGAATGCTGTAGTGCTCGACGCTGTACATAAGAATCCAGTCAAGAGTGTGCACTAGGATTAAGCCACTTGATACGTTCCCGGTGGTGGCGGGGCGGTAGATAGAGAAGCAGACGCCAAGGGTCTTGGGTTATTGGTGGGACGTTCTTCGTCAACGGTCTGATAGCCTTCCCTCCCGCCGGACGTGAAACCCACCGGCATTGACCAGACTGTTTAGGTGAATCGGTTAATTTCGATTGCCTTCAAAATTGGATCATACCAGTAGAGCCATTGAGGTCTTGTCCTCCTAGCCCACTGAAGGTTGCCCCACGATGATGCAGGGTGAGGCCAAGAGCGAAAAAAGTTGGGACCTGGAAGGGTGTGATGCGTGAAGTTGCAACCAGACAAGATCATGGAGGATTACCTTGAGTAGCAAGATCAATATGGACAGAAGCTTGATGAACCCATTTTGTTCATTTGTGGACATCCACAACACGTCGAAGAGAGCCGACACTCCGACAAGACCAGTGAACTAAGTGTGGAAATAGGCCGCTTTCGAAGTAACAATGAATGAACAACTCACAATCCGCATGGTCTGAATCGTTTCCGTGTTTTCTTGTACATACGTGCCAAAAAGGAAAATGGCCAAGTTATAGGGTGGGGCAATGAAAGGGCTGATGACAAAAGACAAGACCTAGGACAGTTTAATCAGTGGGTTGGTACAACTCAGCATGAAGAAGGGAAGACCGTCTCTGCGAGAACAAGCTTAGAAGGATCAAGGCTTTGCACAAAATCCATGTATGTGTACTACGTACTAGTGTGGCGACTGTTCGACCGTAGTGGCCTCCAGGCTGTTTACGTAATCTCGGTCATCCGTCCATGAGCCTCGACACAAATTTTCCTGCGGATGCCGTTGAATTTTGTCCCCATCCGAATGCTCTCGACATACTCGTCTGTGGAACCTATAAATTGGAAACGACTAACATTCCCTTGAAAAACTCAGCGCCAACCTCCACCGGATCTTTCTCCGCTCCGCAACGGCGACGGGGCCAGTGTCTGGTCCTACAACTTGATAATTCACCAACATGCGGGTTGTAAGAATTGCCTTATCTCTTCCCCCATCTGGAACCAATCTTATATGTTAGCAATCACATCCAATCTATTGATTTGCCTGCTGTTCTGGACATGAAGTGGTACATACGCATCAATGCAATGAAAAAAGCGGCATATCTTTTAACATTAGAATCAAGGTCTCACAGATCGGCATCTTTGAGTCCCGTGCTGGGCATTGCCGACTCGGAAGGCAGCATTACTCTACACGAACTACAAACAGATGAAGTACCGATGTCGCTTTCAATCATCTCCAAATACGCCAATTGATTCCAATCCTAGAAACTGCTGAAGCAAGTCGGTAGTATTCGTTGTGCCTCAACAGCTACCCTATGCTTGTCCCTGGATTGGTCAGATCGTAGATCTGGGGGAATGTAGGGTTCTTATTGTCTCTAGGCCTTCTACTTACCTGTGCTTAGTGAATTAGGTTCCCTCGTCGTCTCCCTCTCGAACGGATTGCTTTGCTTGCTCTCCCCTTCAGAAACGGGGCTTTCGCTGATCAATTCATGGCGTGCACACGACTTTGAGCCTTGGGTTGCTGCGTGGAACTACTGGAACACAAACGTCATCTATTCGGGTCGGATGTTTTGTGGTTCTGCTGTTGAGTTACGCATTCACATTTATATCTTAGGCGGGGATGATCTCAAGTTACGGGTCTGGGATATTCGCCAGGGCTTCTCGCAATCTATCTTCACCAATAAACGGTATTTTTCTGGTCTTGCGATCGTTGATGTTCAACTCACAACGCGGTTTAGTTTTGACGCAGGTGTAACCTCGATTCAGAGCCACCCCCACATTGAGAACCTTATCGCGGTCGGAAGGTTAGAATTTCACACATTAAGCGGCGTAAACTGGCAATAACCTCGTAGTTCAAAGTTATGACAATACTGTTCGGCTGTTTGACACCCGAAAGCCCTTGACTCCTATGACAAAAGTGGATGTTGGTGGAGGTGCGTGGCGCGTCAAATGGCATCCTTCTTGGGATCGGAAGGAAGATTTGCTTGTCGCGTGTATGCACGAGGGAGTGAAGGTTATTCATTTCGATTTCGACGATTTGAATATGAATAGTCAAGGTCAGGTTGTGAAGCACTTCAAAGAGCACAAGTCAATGGCATACGGTGTAGATTGGTCTTTTGATTTGTCAGATTCACAAAACACTGTCATAGGAAGTTGTTCCTTTTATGATCATGTATTCTACCTCTGGAGTGGCTAATCGGGCTGATGGCATTTTCTTTCTGATCAGGGTATTTTTGATGAAGGGGTATCGATGTCGTTAGTAGTCAGGTCCTTGGAGGAGGGGTATTGGGCGTCTAGCGTACAAGAATCGCCATGTCTCGCCTTCCAAGCTTTACTACTCAACCCATTAAGGATTAATGACAGTGTCCAACGCGATAAACCACGAAGAGTATAGGGTCGGTGGATAGCTGCTGTGAGCAGGGTAGAGAACGATACGACAAAAGCAACCCTGTAGAATACATTATTTGGAATTGCCCGAAGAGGATCAAGAGAAACGGACTGTTCCATTAACCGTGCCATTTTACTGCGTGTTCTGAGGAAAGCGTCTGGGAGGCAGGCACGGACAGCTCGTGGGAGGACATAGAGTGCCATTTCCCCCCTCCTGCGGCCGTTCTCGATCCAAATACTACTTCCGCACATTAGGCTACCAGCAAATATACAACCGAGAGGACCATCCCAGAAATCATGAGAAATCCAGGGAAAGAGCCGAGCCAGAACGAGTGAACGTGTGAGACACACTGCATACCAGTACAGGCTCACGAACGTCGATAAGAAAGTGGCGCTTCGCACAACTCCAAATAGCGAGGTCAGGGCTTGACGTGGCTCAAGTATAATGCGAGGACGGGTCAAAAGAACGGGAATGAATTGAGCCTGAAATCGTTCAAATGGTCAGTTGTATTAGATACGACAAAGGAGGGGTAGGAACGAACGGGTAGGTATATAGCAATCGCCTCCAGGAAAGCCATAACACCACGGATGAGTGAATTCGCCGTGCAACTTCGTTCCAATCCAAGACTTGAACCGATAGACCCATGAACAATCTCACAAGGGATTCCGCCAACTCCATGACGATTCTTGACGC
This sequence comes from Termitomyces sp. DKA64, assembly GCA_017657295.1. NCBI lineage: Eukaryota > Fungi > Basidiomycota > Agaricomycetes > Agaricales > Lyophyllaceae > Termitomyces > Termitomyces sp. DKA64. Next base: position 7,066 of record JAGGAV010000086.1, on the reverse strand, counting down.
CGAGAGTTTTCCATGCGGCGTCAGCTACTACACCCCCATAAGCTGGAAGCATCGTAGGGTCTCCCCAAGATTTACTATACCCTAATTCCCGAGAAAGCCCGGTTAGGACGGTAGCATTAGCTGGAGAATCCTTGATGTACGACCAGTCTCCTTCTCGTAGCAGTCGCAGGGCCTGAATGACTCGGCCGTCCAGATTTGCCAGGGTAGCTATCCACTTGACATACGATTTCGGAAGTCTACAAAGCATTAAAGAGTTGAGCGCAAATGTAGCAGACGCACATACCGTTCGGGTTCGTAGAAAAAGCACCACATAATTCTGTCAGAAGTGTTCAACAAAAATGTGACGAGACGACACGAGACCTTACCTCGCGCTGGAAGCCCAAAAAACGAATGCATCTATACGAGACGTCAAGATTGTAGCTGCTTCTGCGCCCTGTTCTTGCGAGGCCCTGGTTTCAACGGACGCGGCACCAGCATCGTTATTTAATGTGGCCCTTCTTATGCAGGCCTGAAGTAAAGAATCCGCAGCGCGAACAAGTAGCAGAAGGGTAAGATCTAGAGTATCTGATACCCGAATTTTAGTTTCAGGGGTCGAGGTTGGTGGTGTTAGGGGAAGAGTAACTATGGGGGAGAGTAACTCTCGTCGCAAATCATAGGAACGTCGTCTGCCTGCTTGTAGTAGAAAAATTCCAAACGAGGACGAAACCATATTGGTAATGAATGTTTTCCGGGAAGGCGATATGCTCGAAAAGAATTTTCCGTATTGAGGTACGGGCACGCCATCATAAACGGCCCAAAGCTCACGTAGAGTAAGCCCACCTCCAACCGACAATGCCATAGCACACGCGAAGCCATCAAAGCCGAATTCCCTCCGTAGAATTCGCATGAAAGCCTGAAAATCTGCTTTACGACCACATTTACCAGTGAGAAGTGCAGTCATGAAGGGAAGGAGCGAAGGCCCCAAGGAGAATGAAAGAGAGAGCGCATATGTTCTGAGGGCTACTTGAGCTGGGCGGGTCCGGATCCACGATGTGGAATGCATGGGCCGCATTTTCACTTACTACCGAGAATTTAGAAACTTGAAAAGTGTTCAATATCAAAGCAAGTCGAGTTAAAGTACTACCACGTGGAATAAAACACGAAAGCACGTGAAATACGAAGGCAAGGTATCACGTGCTGAACATGTCATCCTCGGGTCAATCGAGCAAAGGTCGGGTCCTGCTGTTAGCGCGTCCGTGACTAATGTCACCTTACTCATTTCACTATGCTAATCTTTGCAATACAGTAAAACTTTTTGCCCAAAATCTTTATGGCACCTCACACGTGATGAAATTAAGGATTCCGTTCCCACAGATTTCTAGATAAAGTCGTATTAAAGACTTCTGTACGGACCGATTTTGGAAAAAAAATTGTATCTACGTATGCCCTTTTGGAAACTTATCTGGCAAGACCAAGACATGTCAATCGAGGACATGCCATTTAAGGACATGACCATGTTACATGACATAACTCCCAAAATGCCAAGAGAATGTGATGGCCTTGCTTCCATCAGCATTCAAACAACCCACGAACAGGCTCACATATCTAACAAAGTTGGAGAGTCTTGCATAAGAGAGGAGGAGCTGAAACCTAGTGGAGCAGGATCAGCCATTAATGTGATATCCTGTGAACAGGATACTAAGTCTTCTCTTGGAGGATTTTTGGAAAGGGAAGGAGCTTTGAGGCAAAGAACAGGTTTTGGGGATAGTGTAAGGGTGTTTAGAGACATGTTTGATGCCAGTCTTGGAGAGCCAGAAGTTGGAGATAATAGGGAAGGAAATTTGAGTGCATCTGAGTCAGAGACAGGATTGGAGGCTCTGGAGACTCAGGCTAGCCAGTATACTGGTCATTTTTAGCAGGACAGGAAGCCTCCAACTGAAGAAATGGCTCTGAGAGCACTACATGAGATTGATGCAATCTTACACCCCCCAAATTCATGCTGAGCAAAGCCTATTAAACATCAGGGTTACAAAGTTCCAAAAATTAATCCATGGTCTCAGTGATGCCTTCAAGAAATCAAATCAATGCTCCACTTCTATATAGCAGAACAGTCTCCTGTGAAGGGAAAGTCAATTGCTCCATCCAGTCTTACAACACAGGCAATTGGAAAACAGCCAGGTTATGTTCTTGAGAAAGTTCATCATCAGACATGAAATTCCAAAGAATTGGTATGGCACATGGATCAGAGCAAAGATTGCTGGGGATCATGAACTTTCAAATGATATCAAGTTGCACTTGCAGCAATGTGGCAAGTATGCTAGTGCACATGGCATTGTGAACTCCTTGAACAAACTAGAAGTAAAACCCAAGCATGGAATCAAGAAGACAGTCAGTGAGGTAATGGCTAAGTGATGGATGAAAAAACTGGGTTATCAATGGGTGAAGAGTCACAGAGGTCAATATGTTGATAGACAAGAGCATGATGATGTCATCAAGTATCACTAGACTATATTCTTGCCCAAATGGTATTCTATTGAATGCCAGATGCAACCATGGATCAAGGATAACATTGAGGAATATATTAATCAACCTCTGAATGACTGCCAGCATGTTGTGGCTTGGTTTCATGATGAATCAATTTCTATGCACATGGCAGACAGACATCACAATTTGGTCAAAAGCAGTGAATTTCCAAAGCCATATACTAAGGGAGAAGGTCCATCTCTCATGGTGGCTGATTTTGTATTAGCTGGTAATGGATATCTTCATTCATGCAATGGAAAGGAGACTGCATATGTTATATTTTGACTAGATAAAAATTGTGATGGATATCTTGATAATCTGGATATCCTTGAACATGCAGAAAAGGCTATGATTATTCTTTCCCATGATTACCCAGAACTCAATCACATCTTCATCTATGATAATGTGGCAATTCACTTGAAATGTGCAGAAGTGTAATCTTTCCATTATGGTAGCACAGTTTACATTTTATGCTCCACATGTCAAAACCAGTATGTGATTCTGTCTACAGATGTGAAGTAAGGCACTGCCTTACATAAATACAAATTATGTAGATTATATAGGTAGCTTCATGCAACACTACTAAGTGCAAATAATTAGAATAATACTATGATATGAGTATAATACAGTGTAATAGCTGCAGTCTATTACACACCTCCCTTTGCAATCATCTATGGTCATACAGTTGAAAGGTTATAAGAAGAAGAAGGGGGTGGGATATGGCATCCCAGCCCTAGATTAATATTGGTGATCTGTTAGGATTGCCTACATGGAAGACTGTGATAGGACTGTGGTGTGCTCCTATGCCACCTAATTGTGTATGACCAGATAGGGTAGCTGGCAATAGGAAGGTATAGTCATGAGGATGAGTCAGTAATTGTCCCATAGAATGAGGGAAATAAGAAATGTAGATGGATAAGGAGACTAGTAGTAGCCTAAAATGCTAGTCAGTAATGAAGAGTTGCTATAGGTGTAAGGGGGTGAATAGAAGGGATAAAGAGGAAGTTCACCAATTGTTGGTGAATGATGCTAAGGATGAGGTTGATAACAATGAGTTACTAGGGTTAGCAAGAGTATAATACTAGTTGCTAGCCATAGTCACTAACATTGCTAAGGCAAAAAAAGACAAGGGAGGCACCTGCAGATGGTACCCATGCTAAATCACAAACTAGCTCATCAAGGCTAGTTGCTAAACCATTAACAATGATAAGAGTGAGCAAAGGAGAGATCTTTAGCCTGAAAGCTGAGGGAGCTTTTGAGAGACATTCCATGTGTGGTACTTTTTCTCTGTTTTTACTAGGTATATATAGGGGGCATTTATATGATTTGTAAGTATAGGAGTCAGCCAAAGGAAAGATAGTTGCTGCCAGTGATAGTGTCTGTCAATGTATCCATAATGCGTATTATGTGTCAGTATAGTTACCAAGGATATGTATGCAATGTCAAAAAGATGCATAATATTTGTCAAACACAAAAGAATTATACAAAACATCAATATCTGAAGTGTAGACACTATTCAGGTATGTTGATTAAGTGAGATAAGAAGAATGGAGACTAGGGGTCACATGTCTTTTAGTATCTGTTTTGAGAGGCAAAGTCCCCTTGTTGCCAGGTGGTGTCACTAGCAATCATTGCTAAGGAAAGGTCTTGACAGTGTTCTTTTAGATTGAAGGGCTAGACTCCATGTGATGGGGCTCAGCTATGTCAAAGTCAGGTGCTGCCTAAGATAAGATAGTTGGAGATGGCAGTAGTGGTGGTCAGCAACAAGTGGGTCTTATCATCCTTCTCTAGGCTGAAATTCTAACTGTTCTCAGTCAACCAAAGTCATGTGATCACTGGGATGGTGATAAGACCCAATTGTCACTGAGCACTATTACCACCATTGCAGGTTATCTTATCTAATGCAGCACCTGACCCCAACACAGCCCCATCATGTGAAAGCCTAGGCTCAAAACCTAGAACCACTTAGTTGAGACCTTTCTTACTGATGGTTGCTAGCATTATCACATAGCAACAAAGGGACTTCCTGCCTTTGAAACATTAGACATTCAAAAACACATGAATTTCATTTTCATTTTTCTTGTCTTGCTTAATCAACATACCTGAATGGTGTCTACACTTCGGACTTTGACATGTGGTATGATTTCCTTTATACCAGATAGATATTATGCACTTTTGATATTACATGCATATTTTTGGAGACCATATTGGCACCTAGCATGCACACATTGACAGACACCATTGCTAGTGGTGACTACCTTTATTACTGACTACTACACTTACAAATTGTATAAATACCCCTCAAATATACCTAGCAAAAACAGAGAATTCATACCCCCCCACAATACAGCTTTGAAGTCCCTTAACTCTCAGACTTCAAACTTTGCCCTCATCTTTCTTTCTCATTATTGTGAATGGCTTAGTGACAAGCCTTGATGACCTAGTTTTTTTGACTTTTAGTATACACCATCTATGGGTGTTAGCCTTATCTCTTTGCTTTAGCAACATTAGCATCTAAGGCTAGTGACTAGTTTAAGTCCCTTAGCAACTTCCTCCTTTCCTCCTAGTGACTCTTCCCCCTTACCTTGGCAACTTCCCCTATCAACTACTTATAGTAACCTTCACTTTTGGTTGTTGAGTTGCCCTGCTACACATTTTAATGACTCCATAATAGCAACTATTGCCATATCTCTAGTGATCAGTCCACACTTCACTCTACATTATATATACCACTCTAGCTTTCTGGGACATTTACTGACTCATTCTCACACTTGCCTTCCTACTGCCAGCTACCTTATCTGGTTGTATATGACTAGGTGGCATAAGAGCACATCCTTTTGGAGCCCACTGCAAGGGCAGCTTTTAGATAAACATTCTGCTAGAAACCAGTGCTCAAGCAAGATGTCACTTGGAAACTTTTGATCCTTCCAACAATTCCTTAGCCACATCCCCTAACTCTTCACCAACTTCTTAACATTGACTCCTTGACAATGAATTAGAAGCTGCTAGGAATCTCTTGGACATTAGTAAAATACTTGGCAACTTCCCAGAAACCTATGTTGAGAGCTTCCTTAGTGCTCCTTTATCACCTTTATCAGCTACTGACTCCTTGATCTTCTTTCCAGACTCCCATTCTATTCCAGCATTCCATACTAACAACCATAATTCACTTCCCTCTGTACTACCAATAATTGACATCATGAACACTATAGCTCATCATGCTCATATGCCTCCTTTGTAAGGGCAACCTCCAGGAGCAATGGCTAAGTCATGCAGCTAGCAGAGAGGAATTCAAAGTATATTAGAACTGTAATTGATGATACAATGGTAAACTAATCACCTAGCAGAGGAGAATTCAAAGAAAGAGAACAAGTCTAAAGATCTCTGCTGCTTGGTGCAGTGCATCAATGGGTGGCAGAGGCATGGGAACAACTGTGTAGGTGATTGGAGTTAGCCAACATACTTGACAAGGGATTATGAAAAGTTCTAAGAGTCTCTGGAGATCTCCAGAGACTTGTAGAATACTTGGGAGATGTTGAACAAGCCCTGGGGGAGCAGAACTAGTCAAGGGGAGTTGGTGTCAGTCAGGGGTGGAGGTCAGAAAAGGTAGTCCCCTGATATCACCCCCCCTCTAGCATGTGGCATCTCAACATGTGGGATAGAAGAAATTCCAAATTGCCTGGTTTGCCAGCAAGAGGGAATAGATTCCTCAAATGGCCTGGGGTGCATCTGAGTGTTATCTGTAGAACTCCTTGACCAGTCTGAGCATGTGCATATTCTCCTGAGGTTCCCAGGAGATGTCTTTGATTCTTTAGCCTTTTCACCTCACCTTGTATTGTAGTTGCCACTGGAACAAACAGCTATCCAGGATCTTCTCCACCTCATACTCCTCACTGTCATCAACCACTACTAGAGGTGTTGAAGGTGCTAGGCATTGCTCTAGAATAGGGTCCATTGGGGCCAGAGTCAGTTTGACCATGTTATAGACTGGATGGAGCTGGCACATTTCTGTGGGGAGCCAGAGTTGATAGGCTAGGGGCCCTACCCGCCATTTCACTATGAAGGGTCCAGGAGTTCTCCAAAAAGGAGATTGACCCCCAGATATCTCTGGAAATCTGGAGAGTGCCCCAAAGATGTTGAATAAGCCTCAGAGAAAGAGATTGGGTTGAGAAGAGTTGGTGTAGGTCAGGTGCAGAGGTTGGAAATAGAAGTTCCCTGACATCACCTCCCCTCTAGTGTGTGGTGTCTTGATGTGCAGGGTGGAAGAAGTTCCAAATTGTCTGGTCTGCTGGTGATATGGGATAAATTCCCTGGATGGCTCAGGGTGTGTCTGGGTGTCTCCAGTGGAACTCTTTAACAAGTCCTAGCATGTGCAGGTTCTCATGGAGTTTCCAGGAGATGTTTTTAAAATATAGCCCTTCCACCTCACCTTGTATTATAGTCACCATTGGAACAAATGGCTATCTAGGATCTTCTCCACCTCATACTCATTGACTACCACCAAAAGTGGTGGGGGTGCTGAGCATTGCCTTGGGATAGAGTCCACTGGGGCTGGAGTCAGTTT